>CM060254.1:17743277-18007017 GCA_030684275.1 Acipenser oxyrinchus oxyrinchus | reverse complement strand
AAAAATGGCTGCCTTTTCTTCCCTAGACCTTGCTCACGTTTCCATGGCAACAGGTCCCTAGTGGTGGGAATGTATCATTGCAGGGTATGTTTTGGGCAAAAATGCCATATCACCCACATTGATTGGCTCATAGCAGCCATGTTTGTTCATGTAGGAACTTTTCCTGAATAACTTTTTAGAGGACACTACAAAGATAACATATACCCAAGATTCACGTCAATCGGCCAAAGGGTTCATGAGGAGATGTCGTTTAAGCGTTTTACATAAAATGGCACATAGTTTCCACACCATGTTACCGATCAACTTTTTCTTATGTAAAATCAATCTTGGACAGGAGCGCACTATGTAAAAAAATTTTCACAGCTGTACTATGTACCGTTCTTGAGAAGAAGACATTTGAAAATGTCCCAAAAATTTCATTAAATCCAAGATGGCTGCCACACCATGTGACCAAAAGCCGCCATATTGACCATGGCACAACATCCCATAGTCCTCTACGTCCGTGCCAAATTTCGTGAGTTTTGGTGCAGCCGTTTAAAAGTTATAGGCTTTTGTAATTTGGGAGGAAGGAAAAAAATAATAATAATAATAATAAAAATCTTTACAACAACAATAGGCTTCCCGGCCATTCTGGCCTGGAAGCCTAATAATAAAAATCTTTACAACAACAATAGGCTTCCCGGCCATTCTGGCCTGGAAGCCTAATAAAAATCTTTACAACAACAATAGGCTTCCCGGCCATTCTGGCCTGGAAGCCTAATAATAATAAAAATCTTTACAACAACAATAGGCTTCCCGGCCATTCTGGCCTGGAAGCCTAATAAAAATCTTTACAACAACAATAGGCTTCCGGCCATTCTGGCCTGGAAGCCTAATAATAAAATCTTTACAACAACAATAGGCTTCCGGCCATTCTGGCCTGGAAGCCTAATAATAAAATCTTTACAACAACAATAGGCTTCCGGCCATTCTGGCCTGGAAGCCTAATAATAATAATAATAAAAATCTTTACAACAACAATAGGCTTCCGGCCATTCTGGCCTGGAAGCCTAATAATAATAAAATCTTTACAACAACAATAGGCTTCCGGCCATTCTGGCCTGGAAGCCTAATAATAATAAAAATATTTACAACAACAATAGGCTTCCCGGCCATTCTGGCCTGGAAGCCTAATAATAAAAATCTTTACAACAACAATAGGCTTCCCGGCCATTCTGGCCTGGAAGCCTAATAAAAATCTTTACAACAATAATAGGCTTCCCGGCCATTCTGGCCTGGAAGCCTAATAATAATAATAATAAAAATCTTTACAACAACAATAGGCTTCCCGGCCATTCTGGCCTGGAAGCCTAATAATAAAAATCTTTACAACAATAATAGGCTTCCCGGCCATTCTGTCCTGGAAGCCTAATAATAAAAATCTTAACAACAACAATAGGCTTCCCGGCCATTCTGGCCTGGAAGCCTAATAATAAAAATCTTTACAACAACAATAGGCTTCCCGGCCATTCTGGCCTGGAAGCCTAATAATAATAATAAAAATCTTTACAACAACAATAGGCTTCCCGGCCATTCTGGCCTGGAAGCCTAATAATAATAAAATCTTTACAACAACAATAGGCTTCCCGGCCATTCTGGCCTGGAAGCCTAATAAAAATCTTTACAACAACAATAGGCTTCCCGGCCATTCTGGCCTGGAAGCCTAATAATAAAAATCTTTACAACAACAATAGGCTTCCAGCCATTCTGGCCTGGAAGCCTAATAATAAAAATCTTAACAACAACAATAGGCTTCCAGCCATTCTGGCCTGGAAGCCTAATAATAAAAATCTTAACAACAACAATAGGCTTCCTGGCCATTCTGGCCTGGAAGCCTAATAATAATAATAAAAATCTTTACAACAACAATAGGCTTCCAGCCATTCTGGCCTGGAAGCCTAATAATAATAATAAAAATCTTTACAACAACAATAGGCTTCCAGCCATTCTGGCCTGGAAGCCTAATAATAATAATAAAAATCTTAACAACAACAATAGGCTTCCAGCCATTCTGGCCTGGAAGCCTAATAATAATAAAAATCTTTACAAAAACAATAGGCTTCCAGCCATTCTGGCCTGGAAGCCTAATAATAATAATAATAAAAATCTTTACAACAACAATAGGCTTCCCGGCCATTCTGGCCTGGAAGCCTAATAAAAATCTTTACAACAACAATAGGCTTCCCGGCCATTCTGGCCTGGAAGCCTAATAATAATAATAATAATAAAAATCTTTACAACAACAGTAGGCTTCCCGGCCATTCTGGCCTGGAAGCCTAATAATAATAATAATAAAAATCTTTACAACAACAATAGGCTTCCCGGCCATTCTGGCCTGGAAGCCTAAGAATAATAATAAACACAGCAATAACAATAGGCTTCCACAGCCTTTGGCTTGGAAGCCTAATAATAAACACAGCAGTAACAATAGGCTTCCCAGCCTTTGGCTTGGAAGCCTAATAATAATAATAACTAGAGTTGCTTGCAACTATAAAGGCTTCCAAGCAGTTATCGTGAAATTTAAGCGCATTGGTTATTATAGATGAAACGTTATCATCACAACTGTGCTAACTGTGTAAATTTTGGCTCAAATATGAGAATACTTTTGAAAATTCCACGAAACTGTCATTAAATCTAAGATGGCTGCCACACCATGTGACCAAAGGCCGCCATATTGACCACGGCACAACATCCCATAGTCCTCTACACCCATGTCAAATTTTGTGCATTTTGGTGTAGCTGATCAGAAGTTATAGGCAGTTTTATAGCCAGGTGTGATGATGTCATACATCACCGTTTGACCTTAAGAAGAGGTCAGAGGTCACGGGTGATGACATTTTTTCATAGAGCACATATGACTTCCTATACGTGTTCCAGTATAACTTTGACCCTGTCGGCACGCCCTAGGAGTTAAAATTTCAACGTAAATTCCAATATGGCCGCCGTGTGAGCAATCGGTTTCAATCTTCAGCAGTTATTACTTTCCAACGGTCTGTACAATTGTGTTGACACTGAAGAGCATAAGTGCAACAGTGTTCTTGTTATGGGTTGCAAAAGTTTTTTTACAATTATGAATATGGCCGCCAAACCATGTGATCAAAATGTGTCATTTTCATATCACCAGTACTTCACATGAGTCTCTATGGTCATATAAAGTTTCATGACTGCAGTGTATTGCACCTTGGATTTATGCACAAATGTATGAAAATAGAGCCGCCATGAAATGGTTATTTCTTGCGTGCAGCCATGTTTTGTAACGAAAAAGTGTGGATTTTACAAATGGTAGAAAGGACCTGGTCATGAACATGCGTGCCAATTTAGGTGTCGCTTGACGTTGTGGTTTAAGACAAGAAGATTCTTGAATATTTGGCGCCAACCAGCGTAGTGGGCAAAGTAATTGTTCAATCGACCTTGATTGAACATATGTTTTTTATAGGCCATTGCTGCACTATCTGCTGCCATTATCACAGTTCCACCTTGAGTTGTTTTTAAAGGCAAGAGTTTTGAAAAATTCCCAAAATTTCCACGAAATCCAATATGGCGGTCGAACCATGTGACTTTTTCATTCAGGGATGCCAGTCTGGTTGTCCAGCTATAGGCATCTACTTACGTATGCGTTTTCATAACTCTGCGATGATGTTTGGGAATAATAATAATAATAATAATAATAATAATAATAATAATAATAATAATAATAATAATAATAATAGGCTTCCCCAGCCTTTGGCTTGGAAGCCTAATAATAATATATTCCTGTAGCTGCTACGCAAACTCCCCCCTAAGTCCAAAGATAGAATTGCCTTGTTACTGATGGTTTGTCTGCGCGAGCCTTCTATGTTTCTGTACACTACAGGTCATCACTCAGACAGAGCCGAAGTAGAGGCTGTCAGACTGTCACTGTCTCGCACACGCAGAAATTACCACAGAAATAAGAGAAATGGACATCAATGGGAATGTAATTATTAAAGTCGAAATATATAATGTTTTTTATGATGCCAGTGTCAGTGGTTATAAAGACAATACAAAGAAAGACGCCGTATGGTAAGAAATAACAGAACAATGGGAAATTGATGGTATGTCTATCTCTATTTCACCTTAATTTTAGTCAAAGTGACGGGGAGCCCCACACACTGGTTTCGTATTTATGTAAAATGACGCTTTTTGTTTTAATAATGTTGACCAATAATAATAATAATAATAATCACATTCACACACTAACTGAAGATTTTATTAAAACTAAAGATCAATAAAAATGTATGTTAAACTAATATGTGTAGATGTATTGTTTTTTTAAAATAATTTACATGTTAAACCAGATCACATATAAACATTCACTTAAACGTCTTTTTTTTAGTGTGTGGTGTACCCATTTCTTTGTTTTATTTATTTTATTTCGTCTCCACAAAAGGAGCAACAGCGTACAGTATTTTCTTTTCATGACTGGCTACAGTTGTGTTTATTTATTTATTTATTTTATGTACTCGTACTGTATTCGTGTCGTTTGCTTCGCTCCTGGTGTGCATAGCCCTTAGTCTAGGTCAGTGGTGTAGTTACCATGTGCAAAAATCTATTTCAAATGTATGCAGTTCGTGTATCTGTCTAGATTTAAATATATCGGGTTATGTATAAAATCCAGTACTCTTAGCGGTGTTTTCCTCCAAGAATATACTGCATGTTTGTCAGTGCGGTCAGTTTCTTAACATGTGTAGATTAAGCTTATAATTATTAATAGTTGTATTATCATAAAGAGGGAGTGAAATTGAGATTAAGATCTGTTTGTAATAACTATCATAAATTCAAGCAGACACGCGTATATAGTGAGCATAGCTGACTTCCCAGACTCTGATTTGATTTGGGCCAACGCTGTGGTATTTAATTAGCATGCCGTTTTTTAAAATATTTTTTAAAGCAAGTTACACACCCAACTTTTTAAACTTCACTTTATATTTAATGAAAGAGGATGTTTATGGTAGTAAATCATTTTTTTTAGTTTATATATATATATACAGTACTGTGCAAAAGTTTTAGGCAGGTGTGAAAAAATGCTGTAAAGTAAGAATGCTTTCAAAAATAGACATGTTAATAGATTATATTTATCAATTAACTAAATGCAAAGTGAGTGAACAGAAGAAAAATCTAAATCAAATCCATATTTGGTGTGACCACCCTTTGCCTTCAAAACAGCATCAAGCATCAATTCTTCTAGGTACACTTGCACACAGTTTTTGAAGGAACTTCGGCAGGTAGGTTGGCCCAAACATCTTGGAGAACTAACCACAGTTCTTCTGTGGATTTAGGCAGCCTCAGTTGCTTCTCTCTCTTCATGTAATCCCAGACAGACTCGATGATGTTGAGATCAGGGCTCTGTGGGGCCATACCATCACTTCCAGGACTCCTTGTTCTTCTTTACGCTGAAGATAGTTCTTAATGACTTTCGCTGTATGTTTGGGGTCGTTGTCATGCTGCAGAATAAATTTGGGGCCAATCAGATGCCTCCCTGATGGTATTGCATGATGGATAAGTATCTGCCTGTACTTCTCAGCATTGAGGAGACCATTAATTCTGACCAAATCCCCAACTCCATTTGCAGAAATGCAGCCCCAAACTTGCAAGGAACCTCCACCATGCTTCACTGTTGCCTGCAGACACTCATTCGTGTACGCTCTCCAGCCCTTGGCTGAACAAACTGCCTTCTGCTACAGCCAAATATTTCAAATTTTGACTCATCAGTCCAGAGCACCTGCTGCCATTTTCTGCACCCCAGTTCCTGTGTTTTCGTGCATAGTTGAGTCGCTTGGCCTTGTTTCCACGTCGGAGGTATGGCTTTTGGCGCAAGTCTTCCATGAAGGCCACTTCTGACCAGACTTCTCCGGACAGTAGATGGGTGTACCAGGGTCCCACTGTTTTCTGCCAGTTCTGAGCTGATGGCACTGCTGGACATCTTCCGATTGCGAAGGGAAGTAAGCATGATGTGTCTTTCATCTGCTGCAGTAAGTTTCCTTGGCCGACCACTGCGTCTCACGGTCCTCAACGTTGCCCGTTTCTTTGTGCTTCTTCAAAAGAGCTTGGACAG
Source organism: Acipenser oxyrinchus oxyrinchus (assembly GCA_030684275.1). Taxonomy (NCBI): domain Eukaryota; kingdom Metazoa; phylum Chordata; class Actinopteri; order Acipenseriformes; family Acipenseridae; genus Acipenser; species Acipenser oxyrinchus. The sequence continues at coordinate 18,000,905 of CM060254.1, read as the reverse complement.
CACATCTGGAAACCCCTGTCTGCCTTGAAATTTCTGCCTGGGAGAGACCTTGCTGATGCAGTATAACTACCTTGTGTCTTGTTGCTGTGCTCAGTCTTGCCATGGTGTATGACTTTTGACAGTAAACTGTCTTCAGCAACCTCACCTTGTTAGCTGAGTTTGGCTGTTCCTCACCCAGTTTATTCCTCCTACACAGCTGTTTCTGTTTCAGTTAATGATTGTGTTTCAACCTACATATTGAATTGATGATCATTAGCACCTGTTTGGTATAATTGTTTAATCATACACCTGACTATATGCCTACAAAATCCCTGACTTTGTGCAAGTGTACCTAGAAAGAATTGATGCTGTTTTGAAGGCAAAGGGTGGTCACACCAAATATGGATTTGATTTAGATTTTTCTTCTGTTCACTCACTTTGCATTTAGTTAATTGATAAATATAATCTATTAACATGTCTATTTTTGAAGCATTCTTACTTTACAGCATTTTTTCACACCTGCCTAAAACTTTTGCACAGTACTGTATATATATATATATATATATATATATATATATATATATATAATATATATATAACTAGACAAAAGTAAGGGCTCGTCCGGGATTTGAACCCGGGACCTCTCGCACCCAAAGCGAGAATCATACCCCTAGACCAACGAGCCAGCTGAAAGAAATGGCGAGCTGTACAGCTAAGAGCTGCTCGTCAGCACTGCTCAGTCTTGAATTCAGGCAGCAGGCGGCATTTCGGATCCGACACACAGACGCGTTGCGTTTTGCAGTATAGAGCATTTGAGCCAACATGGCCTACACAGGGCTACAGTTTCTCAACTTTCTCTCGGCTCTCGTACACAGAAGTCAAAGTACTGTAAAGCCCGCTGCACACAGCCCGACTCAAGCCATCCCAACTCATCTCATCTGAGTATGCACAGATTTTGCGATCAGTTGTGCTCAGTTTTGGTTTGATGTCACAATTGAGTTTTTTTCCCGACTGGGTGTCGCACACTGCTATGCCTGAATTAGACGGACCACAACTAGCTCCTGGTGATTACTATGTATGTAGATTTAATTAATACTGCACTGTACATATTTTGTATTGACTTAGCCCAACATAGCGACCCTCATATTATGCATCGTATGCTGATTAGACTGCGGAGACAGCGCTGCGAGGCAACCAAAAGAAGCGCTTAGCCTATTAATTAATTGACCATTTACACCGTGCAAACGTTTTAGGCAGTGTTTGACTTTTTGTATATCTTGTCTACTACACTTTAGCCTGGGTAAATAAAATTCAACCTGTTGATTTTTATTTGACTTTGGCGTTTTTTTCTCAGCGTGTGGATCTAAGGGCTTGTGATTTGTGAACTATGGGAGATCGACACACCGGTTACTTCTGTTTTAGCGCAGTAAGAAAATATAGGCTGCCAGTAGATTGAAAATAAAAAGGTAAATTGATAATTTACCTTTGATTAGTAAACGCCAAAAAAAAACTATTCAAACGTGCACATATCTGATATTTTTTAATTCAGGACACTCAGAGCAATTCAAAACTAATGTATTTTTACCTGTGGAACTAAAGCTGTAAATATTCCGCCATTTTGTGACAAGTTACATGACAAGCTACATCACTTAAACCTGCTTCACCATTGGTTGACACCCTAATGACTAATCGGTCTCAGTCAGTCTTGGTCGGCAACCAGACAGATTGATCACATCTGAACGAAACTGCGTCTGAAAAAGATTCAACATGTTCAATCTTCAAATCTGAAGACATCCCGACTGAAATCTGCGTAATCTTGGTTTTAAGGACACGAACACTGATACGATTCATCCAAACTCTGTACGGCCGGTTGAGATGAGATGAGTCGGGACGGCTTGAGTCGGGCTGTGTGCAGCGGGCTTAAGACTTCGGATACTTCACGTGGAGCTCAGAAATTGAGACCATTCCAGATATTGTCTTCAACAAGATGATTTTAATCAGAGTCCAGCGCTGTTTGCTGGCTGCATCACGTGGGTGCACACACTCGCTTTCTACCAGGGCGGAACTGCTGAACATTCAAATATCGCTAATATCGCTTTTTAAATTGTCATTAAGCGAGGCTGACACGTTATTATGAAAAGCGATATGATTTGTGCGAGGTACTAAAGAATGACTTGGAAAGCCCGACAGCCAACAGCCACGCATTACCTGTGCACATGAAATTGTTAATGGCATTGGGATTTTATGCAACAGGGTCTTTTCAAAGAACCGAAGGAGACAGATTTGGGGTCACCCAGCCAGCCATGTCCCGTGTCCTGCATCAGGTAACAGATGCGTTAGTTCGTAAGGCAGGCAATTGTATACATTTTCTCACTAACCAGCAACAGCAGCGTTAAAAGAAATAATCAAATTTTCCATGTTCCCTACATGTAGAAGTTTCATTGTACACTGTCAGATTTCAGCTGGCCATGCTAAAATACATATTATAAAAATAAAAAGATTTTTCTAAAAGTGTTTTCATTTTTTTTTTAAATCTGTTCTAAACAGGGTGAATCTCAGACTATGTCACTTTTTTATTTTTATGAAAGCCTGGTGTGTGCACATTCATTTCATGTGTGACATGTGCCAGTAACCTTTATAGATAAAGAGCCACAAATTTAACAACAGTAAAAAAAAAAAAAAAACAGGTGCTAATAGCTCAGACCTTGACTAAACATGATGATAATGGCTTTTACTGGCTATCTCAAAATATTCTTATTTCCTACTACAATACATGTACATATAATAGTAAATGCTGACAAGATAGAGAGAAGTACAGAGCCACATTATGTGGTCACTGGATAGTAATGTGGTGTAACATATGTATGAAATGTTTGTGTGACATAAACCCAATGCAATCCACAGTAGTGTCTGAACAGTAATGTTATTGACCTCTAACACATAATATGCATGAAACACTCATCTGTTTAACTACTGGAGCAGAACTACAGATTGCTCCATTAAACCCACTGTATAAATGGGTACCACAATTTGTATGTAAAAAAGTGCTTTGGATAAAAGCGTCAGCCAAATAAATTAATAATAATAATAATAACAATAATAATAATAACAATAATAATATACTGTACAGATTTTATATAATACACCAACCTGCGATTAATAGGTTACATAGTCATCCATACATTTTTTCCCAGCAGTTGAATGTTTGCTTCGCTTTGGGTGATGGGGGGCTGACATCACTGAGGAAGAGGAGGAACGAGGGACTGCCATCACTGAAGAAGAGGGGGGCAGGAGGCTGACATCACTGAGGAAGAGGAGGAACAAGGGACTGCCATCACTGAAGAAGAGGGGGGCAGGAGGCTGACATCACTGAGGAAGAGGAGGAACAAGGGACTGCCATCACTGAAGAAGAGGGGGGCGGGGGCTGACATAACTGAGGAATAGGAGGAACGAGGTACTGCCATCACTGAAGAAGAGGGGGGTGGGGGCTGACATCACTGAGGAAGAGGAGGAATGAGGGACTGCCATCACTGAAGAAGAGGGGGCGGGAGGCTGACATCACTGAGGAAGAGGAGGAACGAGGGACTGCCATCACTGAGGAAGAGGAGGAACGAGGGACTGCCATCACTGAAGAAGAGGGGGGTGGGGGCTGACATCACTGAGGAAGAGGAGGAACGAGAGGCTGCCATCACTGAAGAAGAGGGGGGCGGGGGCTGACATCACTGAGGAAGAGGAGCAAGACTGCCATCACTGAAGAAGAGGGGGGGGGGGGCTGACATCACTGAGGAAGAGGAGGAACGAGAGGCTGCCATCACTGAAGAAGAGGAGGGCGGGGGCTGACATCACTGAGGAAGAGGGGCAAGACTGCCATCACTGAAGAAGAGGGGGGTGGGGGCTGACATCACTGAGGAAGAGGAGGAACGAGAGGCTGCCATCACTGAAGAAGAGGGGGGCGGGGGCTGACATCACTGAGGAAGAGGAGCAAGACTGCCATCACTGAAGAAGAGGGGGGTGGGGGCTGACATCACTGAGGAAGAGGAGGAACGAGAGGCTGCCATCACTGAAGAAGAGGGGGGCGGGGGCTGACATCACTGAGGAAGAGGAGCAAGACTGCCATCACTGAAGAAGAGGGGTGTGGGGATTCTTCCTTGACTGACTCAGATTTTGTGACTCATTCTTTTGAAACAATTACATCAGATTTCATCACTTTTGGTGATCTGTTTTGTCTTGTTTTCCCTGGGAGGTATGCCGTCTACCTGTTACTCCCTGTATTAGACATTTTATTTGCTGTGAGTGAATCCTAAATTGATTGATTGTACCGAAGGATTTAAGGATGTTTGTATAACACTTCAACTTTCCGACAGTGTTAAAAGTTCAGTTCGATAAAAGTGCTCAGTGCCGGCACTCCACGCTCGGTGCCGGCACCCTTGGTGCCTCGAGGACTCCACGCCTCTGTGCCTCAGTGCTTCGGCACCCTCGGTGCCTCGAGGACTCCACGCCTCGGTGCCTCAGTGCTTCGGCACCCTCGGTGCCTCGAGGACTCTACGCCTCGGTGCCTCGACACCTTCGAGGCTTTTAAGCCCTGCGCATCAGTGGCCTCGGCGCCCCTGCGCTCCATAGCCTCGGTACCTTGGTGCTTCGACACCCTTGGCGCCTTGAGGACTAAACGCCTCAGCACTTCGACACCTTTGAGGCTTATAAGCTCTGCGCGCGTCGGTGCTCGTTACCCTCTGTGCCCTGACGCCCTGTAGCCTCGGTACCTGCGTAGCCGACACCTCGGTGCCTCGAGGACTATACGCCTCAGTGCTTCAACGCTTCGAGGTCTTTGAATCCTTGTACTCCAGTACGCTCGAGACCCTCGGGTCCCTGGTGCTCCATAACCTCAGTACCTCGGTGCTTCGACACCCTCAGTACCCTCAGTGCATCGACGCCCTTGGCCCAGAAACCTCATATTGCACCAGTGTACTCAATCCCCTCGAGGGTTTCAGTGGCTCGGTGCTTATAGCCTCGACACCTCAGTGCTTCGGCTCCATCGACGCTCCAGAGCTTCGACGCCTCAACACTTCGTTATTCGGTGGCCCAATGTCGAATTTTCACCCATGCATGTCCTGCAAGCGGAACCTGCCCACGCAGGACAAACAAGTGCCTGGGCATAGAACACGCCTCTGCTGCCTTGGCAGGCAAGACATTCTGTACTATTTGCACCAGATCCAAGGAGAAGCCTTGCACAATAGAATGGCACAGTATACCTTGCGCGCAGGCCCCAGCCTGTTCGTCACGCAACCGCTTAGATCCCCCTCGGGGTAGAAAGAGAGCGAGGAAGCGGATCTGGCGAGGGACATTGCCGAGTTAAAGGGCCAGATGGCCCAAATACTCGAGCACTTAAGCAGGTAGCAGGCTGTAGCAATCGGCACCGAGCACCGTGTGCGCCATGCGTACCAAGCACCTTGCGCACAGAGTTCCGTGGGCACTACGTGCGGCACCGTGTGTTCGTGTACTTGCGCTGTAGCAGTCAGCACCGAGCACCGTGCGCACCATGCGCACCGTGTACCGTGTGTTCATGCACTAGCGCTGTAGCAGTCGGCACCAAGCACCGCGTGCACCATGCGTACTGAGCACCGTCCGCACCGACTACCGTGCGGCACTGTGTTCATGCACTAGCGCTGGGCACCATGTGCCGTGTGCAATGAGCACAGTGTGCACCGAGATACCGAAGTACCAAGGGCTATGCATGCACCAAAGCACTGGGGGCAGCTATGTAATGGTGCCTACCCTATCCGCGTGGTCACACACCTGGTCAGCACATAGCACACATCAGGGAGACACAAGGACCCCAGCTGCGGGAGTTGAAGGCAGACAGCAAAAAACACGGTAGGTGGGCGGCCTACGCAGCCGGCGAGGTCTACTCTACAGCGGGATGAAGTAACAGAGCCTGGTGGAGGAATACACGGATGGATGGCTGTTGTAATAACCACGCTGCAGCTAATCCACAGCACGACCTTGAAAACAGGGCCGTGAGGTCTAATATAGAGACGGGACGTGCAGCGACAGCCAAACAACAAGGCCCACTTCATCTGCCAGACGGCAGCTGGGGGAATCACTCGACAGCGGGGATGCGGCAAGGCCTAGCCCCATGGAAGAACTGTATTCTCCCAAGAAAGAAATAGACAATCAATCACGGGGTGTCTGCACAGGCAGTCGCTCACACACGACAGACAGTAAAAGACAACGCAAGCGAGGAGGCTGCTGAAAGACAGAAGAAGAGACTTGAAATTAGAGAGTCTGTGATTCCAGGCAAGTGGCAAGCCGGCTTTCAGCATGAATGCAAGGGAAATACATCTCGACTCAGAAGCTCTTTCTGTCAACACGCTCAGCTAGACACAGAGGTCTTACCGTACCGTCTTGAGAAGGAAAAAGAGAAATGGCTTCCTCAGGATGACGGTTTTAATCCCTCGGTGGGCAGGACCAAGTGCGTCATCCCAGGAAGGGGCCTATCGGCAGCTCTGGTATAAAGAACTCAGTAATACCTATCCAATGGGCAGGGATATCCCATAGTCATGTTGGAGGTCGTCTTTGAATTGAAAGGGAACCATGAGCTTATCCTCCATTTTATTTATTTATTTATTTATTTATTTATTTATTTATTTCTTCCTTGCAAAGGAGCCTCCTACTTTCCTCTGATTGGCTGCTGATCTTTTTTTTTGTTTGCTGTTCATTGTTCCAGGTATTGTGTTGTCAGATGCACAGTACCACTGACTGTTGCCACTTTTAGTTTCCCCCCCAAAAGTTTGATGATAGTATGGCAGTAGTTGCATTTTTTAATCATGTGTATACGATAATGCTCAATAATATCAATGTATAATTATGCCTTTAACTCACACTCTCTTTGCCTATACCCAGCAAACCAGACACAACTCACAAAGAAAGGAAATATCTCAATTTTTAAAAGCAACATGTTTTATTTTAAACAACACAATAGCCTGATATTTTGGGTAATTGTGGAGGGATTATAATATATATATATATATATATATATATATATATATATATATATATATATATATATATATATATATATATATATATATTTTGCTCCTCATTACTTGAAATATTGAAGCTTTGAAGAATATTGAAGAAATGTTGCTGGTTTCTGGTTTTGCCATGTTAAAAAATGCATCAAACTGTTGAAGTAGTAATAGTGTTTTCATAATAATTCGTAAATTGTCATAAATGGCTAATGTTGCCGTTTTCTTCAAAAGGTATTGGCCAAATGTGAAATAAACTTCAAAAGTTTGATGCATTTTTTTTAACATGGCAAAAACCAGCAAAATTTCTTACGCCTGCATTGACTCTCCACAGAATTTGTTTGCCGAGCTTTCTGTATATACTACAATGCTTTGCGAGCAGTAGGGTTCCCACCTGAGTTACAAAAAACCGGGACACCAAAAAAATCATATACTTTGATGACATTTAATGTCCCGGGAGGTCTTACAGATTTCCCAGGACAGCTGCCTCAAAAACAGAACAATCCAGGCAAAACCAGAACGGGTGGCATCCCTAACTGTGAGACGGACATCTCCATTGAAAACCATCGGACTCGACTATCTTGTAACAGAATATCTTTTGAAACGCCCTTTCTAATAAACTGCAATATTATTGGCTGAAGCAGTTTTGAGTGAGGCTGGATTTTCTTTGGTTAAAATATTAGTGTGTGCTCCCATTGGTTAGAAAGGTTGCAGTGTTTTCGGCACAGTGCGAAATTGACAGCTTGAAGTTTGTCTGGTTGATTGGAAGTTGGCAGGTCGAGCGCTGAGCAAACGCTTTGCTCAGTCCGCACAGCCTTTCGTATTAATGAATTGACAAATTAATTAATGAATTATTAGATGAATTAACAAATAAGTTTATGAATTACTGTATGAATTGCTGGACGAACGGACCAATTCATGAATTTACAAACGAATTGACAAATTAATGGCTGGTTAGTTTAGGCACAAATGGCGCTCCATACGTGACCACCATCATTGAAAACAATTGCTTTTGCCGCGCCGAGTTCGGTGTGTACGACCCTTTAGGGTAAAATAAAACTGCTGGCGAATTTTTTGGGGTTTTTTTGAGAGGTTGTATTTTTTGCATTTTACAGTCACAAATTGTGTTTCTGCGCTCTGGTATTTCTGACAGTAATCTCACTCCATATGAACTCGAGATTTCCTGGGACACAGAAGTGAAGACTAAATGCAATATAATCAAATCAGCAGCAGGCGTCGCTGACGCTTCCTACTTCACTGGAAGCTGCTTCCGTGTCAGCAAGCCTTGGTTTTCTTTATTTGTGGGTCTTTTTTCAGAATAAATTCAACGTCTTGCAGTGGTTTGTTTCTAAATGGTAAAGCCGCGCTGGTAGGTTCTCCTCGGCGTGCTGATACAAATATTCGGGGACCTCGTGGCGCAACGGTAGCGCGTCTGACTCCAGATCAGAAGGTTGCGTGTTCAAATCACGTCGGGGTCAAAGGTTTTGTTGCTTCAAGCAGTATCTATCTAAAATGTATGCTATTGAGTTCGTGTATCTGTGATTTAAAACATTTCGGGTTATGTATAAAATCCAGTACTCTGTGAGGTGTTTTCCTCCAAGAATATACTGCACGTTTGTCAGTGCGGTCAGTTTCTTAATATCTGTAGATTAAACCTATAATTATTGCAAGTATTATGAGGGAGTGAAATTGAGATGGTAACACTACGATGATCTGTTTGCAATAACTATAATACATTTCAGTAGACAAGCGTAGAGTGAGCATAGCTGCCTTTCCAGCCGCTGATACGGTTTAGCGTCCCAGCCAACGCAATGGTGTTTAATTAGTCTGCTATTTACAACACGCTTTTTTTTAAGAAGTTACATGTCACAATGTCAATTTTACAACACCACATTACTGGTGGCGTTTATTTACTTCATATTTAATATTATAAATAATTTTACATAAAAATATAAACATCTATAACTGAACAAAACGTAAGGGCTCGTCCGGGATTTGAACCCGGGACCTCTCGCACCCAAAGCGAGAATCATACCCCTAGACCAACGAGCCAGCTGAAATAAATAGCGAGCTGTACAGCTAAGAGCTGCTCGTCAGCACTGCTCAGTCTTGAAATCAGGCAGCAGGCGGCATTTCGGATCCGACACACAGACGCGTTGCGTTTTGCAGTATAGAGCATTTGAGCCAACATGGCCTACACAGGGCTACAGTTTCTCAACTTTCTCTCGGCTCTCGTACACAGAAGTCATAATACTGTGGGTTTAGAAAATCAAGATCATTTCAGATACTATCTTCAACGAGATGACTGTAATCAGTGTCCAACATTGCAGGTATTCAACATGAACTGACTGACTGTTCGCTCGCTGCATCACGTGAGTGCACACCACAACAACACTCGCGCCTTACCTGGGAGGGCGGAACTGCGCGACTGCTAAAACATTCCCCCCAGGAAAGCAGCGTAAACGAATATCCCCTAGAAAGTGTCCTGAGGGCATCGGATGATTCGAGGGCATTTGCCATTTACTTCCATCTTTCACTTCCAGAGCTCGGCAACTCTACCAAATCAAGCCATCCCAACCCTAACCCTAACCCCAACCCTAACCCCAACCCCTAACCCCTAACCCTGCCCTAAAACCTAACCTCAAACCTGTGAGCTGCTCCAGGAAACACTATCTCACAATCTGTTGTTGATATACTTGTGAACGTTGCACTTGGTTTCACTTTCAGTTGTTGCTGTTTAAACTTGTATTTATTATAACTTCTACATACGACTAACCATTTAAATATAACCTAGAACTGTTATGTACCTTCTAGCTCGGATACCAAAATGACTAAGAAAAGTCTGTGTAGGTTATCTCTAAATACTGTACATAATTATACCATTAGAAGGCATGCGCAGATATGAATATACAACGCGTATTTGTGTTATTTCAGTATGATACCAGTCGAAAATCGAATTACTTGGTATACATAAAAATAGGACACAAATAAGGGCGTTTGTGTGAAACATCCTAAAATACATTATATTTCAATCATTTAAACCTTTTGTGCACATCCAGAAAAAAAAGTAATTTAAATATTGTGGGAAAAAAGAGGGCTCGTCCGGGATTTGAACCCGGGACCTCTCGCACCCGAAGCGAGAATCATACCCCTAGACCAACGAGCCATGTGACAAATTGTAGCCAATAATACTAATCCGACTCGAACCTGTCTTCTATATTTTTTGACTGCATTCCATATTTCGATATTTGTTTATTAATTAAATAATTAAGACGTTTTTATATTGCTTATTTTAGTGGATCGACAACGGTTTAAGAATTAAGTTCACATTAAAATATTCGTAATTTGCAAAGCATGCTGTGTATTAATGTAAAAGTAAATCGGGAATATAGAACAATTACCCATTGTTCTATATTCATTGCGTTCATTCCCCTTAGCTCGAAAGCTACTTGTTTTATATAGATACATATAGCTAGATACAGTACTTAACACTACGAAATGTAGTTCCAGTAGTTTACTAGATCCCCCAAATGGGTAGCGTCAGTAAATCCAATGTATTTCGTTGTTAGTGCTGACGTTTTGTTGCCACGCGGTAAATCCTGATAACATTTGCAATTTAATTTAATTTAATTTACATTTTTGTTATCATATTTTGCATGCGTGAGTGTATATGATTCAGCGTCAATTTTAATCCGCTAAAAAGGTTTAACGAGAAAATCCACGTGCGAGTGTGTAGTTTTATTTAAGAGAACTACTTTTCCCACTCTGCAAATTCCAAATCAGAACTACATTTCCCATAGTGCCGTCTTTTTCTGCGCGTGCGCACAGTCAGTAAACAACTGCTGGAGTTCTGTACAGTATTTTTGAAAAGCACAAACCCGTTAATTGTAAAAGCTACAGAGAATAAAAATATTAACAATTCGCACCTTGGGTATTTTAAAGATTCGTGTTAACCCGACATAGTCCAGAACTAATATGCTGTATTTAAATCGGTACCCGATCGTTATTTTTTAAAGTTACTGAGACAAGAGCTGAAACAGGATTCGTGTCGGCTTCCCTCCCAAAATTGTTGCAGTACTGAATTCAAATTAAACTGGCAAGGTTTTGAGGATTGGTAGACCTCTGGAGCCCGTGACATTATTGTCTCTAAATATGCACGAGGGTTTTCCTGTGTGAAATCATAAAGGTAAGTTCATTGCCTACACATACATTGTAATGTCGCTAGCTTACAGGATGCATTTCTTGACAGTACACCTGTCTGTACACTGATGATGATAGGAAGCCTGTGCGCTTGTTTATTTTCCCATGCACATTGTGCAGATAGCAGGCTGGAGAGAGGGAACGGGAATGTCCACGCATATTGTATTTAGTGGAGCTATCTACTTTTGTCGAGGGACACAAAACGGATTATGTTGAAAATGACAAATAATTCAGTCATGGCAGTATTTCTCAAGTGAAGCCCACCTACAGTTTCGTACCTCATTCGGAGCTACTAATATTATTAGTTTATTTGGCAGGCACCTTTATCCAAAGTGACTTATAGTTGTTACAAGGCAATACAAGGTCACAGTGCAAGAGCAATATAACGATACAATGTAGTTTACAGCACTTGCAAATACTACTAGAACACAGTGAGATAAGAAGTAACAATTTAGGATTAAGACAATTTGTATCTACAATGACATGACAGTCATGCAATAATGCAAGCGATAGTGCATCAGCTGAGCTTCCAGTAACATGGTGCTGAGGTCAAACAGGTCCAGTGCACAGTTGGAGGGGTATATCAAGAGACGGAGCAGTCCTGAGGTTCTCCGGTCGCTGGTTCCACCACAGAGGGGCTGTGAAGAGGAGTGGTACGGGAGGACCAGTCGGCCGGTAGAGGAGGAGCGGAGAGGGCGAGGGATGTAGGGAGACAAGGGATTGGAGGTAGGAGAGGGCAGTGTGGTGAAGAGCTCCCTACCTGAGCCTCTCGGCCACTTTTTCATATGATGCTTATGGTGGGGTGTTTAATTGTACTGTTGGACAAGAAATAGGGGTTTAAGAGGACAGTTCCATGGTAATGTAACATGCGAAACAAAGCACTCCAGAGTGATACGTTAGCCTACATGACTTATGTCCCATTCTCATGCTGCTTCCTGGTACCTACTCATTTTGATTGCCATTCAAACTCAGTGGTCTAGCTGCAATCAGACCATGTGATCTACTGTACAGGTACCAGCAGTTTCTCTACAGGGTCTGATTACTGTACATCCTCACAGGAGAGAGGTGGGTGGGAGCTGCTGCTAGTGATATAAACCTATTGAAACCAGCACTCAATGTTCACACAAGAGCTCAGACAAGCTGAACAGTTTATTATCTATACTGCTGCTGACTGTCTGATAACCCAGCCCTGCTCTCCTCTCAGCCCTGCTTTCCTCACACAGCTCTGCCAGTGCTAACCCAGCCCCGCTGTCCTCACCCAGCCCTGCTTTCCTCACACAGCTCTGCCAGTACTAACCCAGCCCTGCTCTCCTCACTCAGCCCTGCTCTCCCCCCACAGCTCTGCCATTGCTAAACCAGCCCTGCTCTCCTCACACAGCTCTGCCAGTGCTAACCCAGCCCTGCTCTCCTCACACAGCTCTGCCAGTGCTAACCCAGCCCTGCTCTCCCCCCACAGCTCTGCCATTGCTAACCCAGCCCTGCTTTCCTCACACAGCTCTGCCAGTGCTAACCCAGCCCTGCTGTCCTCACCCAGCCCTGCTCTCCTCACACAGCTCTGCCATTGCTAACCCAGCCCTACTCTCCTCACACAGCTCTGCCAGTGCTAACCCAGCCCTGCTCTCCTCACTCAGCCCTGCTCTCCCCCCACAGCTCTGCCATTGCTAAACCGGCCCTGCTCTCCTCACACAGCTCTGCCAGTGCTAACCCAGCCCTGCTCTCCTCACACAGCTCTGCCAGTGCTAAACCAGCCCTGCTCTCCTCACACAGCTCTGCCAGTGCTAACCCAGCCCTGCTCTCCCCCCACAGCTCTGCCAGTGCTAACCCAGCCCTACTCTCCTCACACAGCTCTGCCAGTGCTAACCCATCCCTGCTGTCCTCACACAGCTCTGCCAGTGCTAACCCAGCCCTGCTGTCCTCACCCAGCCCTGCTCTCCCCCCACAGCTCTGCCAGTGCTAACCCAGCCCTGCTGTCCTCACCCAGCCCTGCTCTCCTCACACAGCTCTGCCATTGCTAACCCAGCCCTGCTCTCCTCACACAGCTCTGCCAGTGCTAACCCAGCCCTGCTGTCCTCACCCAGCCCTGCTCTCCTCACACAGCTCTGCCATTGCTAACCCAGCCCTGCTCTCCTCACACAGCTCTGCCAGTGCTAACCCAGCCCTGCTGTCCTCACCCAGCCCTGCTCTCCTCACACAGCTCTGCCATTGCTAACCCAGCCCTGCTCTCCTCACACAGCTCTGCCATTGCTAACCCAGCCCTACTCTCCTCACACAGCTCTGCCAGTGCTAACCCAGCCCTGCTCTCCTCACACAGCTCTGCCAGTGCTAACCCAGCCCTGCTCTCCTCACACAGCTCTGCCAGTGCTAACCCAGCCCTGCTCTCCTCCCACAGCTCTGCCAGTGCTAACCCAGCCCTGCTCTCCTCCCACAGCTCTGCCAGTGCTAACCCAGCCCTGCTCTCCCCCCACAGCTCTGCCAGTGGCATCGACTGGAAATGGAGGCGTTTTTGGGAGAAATACAGGACCAAGTGGGCAGGTGAGGTTTTAAACAGATGGCTATTGAGCATCAATAGCTACAGCAAAGACTGACTGAGTTTGGGCTCTGAAGTATAGGTTTTCTGTCCACTCCTCCTTGTAATCATTGTGCACAAGTTAAACTTATATGTGACCTTTCAACTCGCATAGTCTTAAGAACAAAGCCAGGTAAAGAGATTCAGAGAAAATTGACAACTCAGTATCAGAGCGACAGAACCCAGAGCCACCCAGGACGATTGCAAATACAACACAATAGTAAGGGAATGGAAAAAATAAATACAAGAATAAATGGGATGACATCTGAAGCTACCATGTGGGTGTGAAGTATCCCTTCAGTGCTGCGCTTGTCTCTGTCTCTCTGTGACCCCGACTGCTCGTTCCTCCCCAGGAGCTCCCTGACCTCCTGTCAGGCCGAGCTGCAGGAGCTCATGAGGCAGATCGACATCATGGTGGCTCACAAGAGGAGTGAATGGGAGGCGCAGAGCCAAGTAGTGCAGGCCAGGCTGCAGGTTCGAGAGGAGGAGCTCCACACAGCCCTGGACCTGCTGGAGCACAGGCACAAGGAGGTAACCCCAAAACAGAGGCTTGGGAAACTGATGCCCTCTGCTGTGCATGCTGGCTGTGCCTGCCCTGAACTCGATACAAGATCCTGACTCTACTGGAGCCATGGTGGAGTCGGTTTCTCCTTTTCCTGTACAACCCTTATATCTGTTCTGGTGCGTGTAATAAGGGTGGTTCATACTTTAGTCTTGTGATCACTGGGATTCGGTTGCTAGAGTTGAGAAAATGCATATATATTGGCATGGCACCGATATAAGGAAACAAAACACAATCGGCTATATAAATATAAATATATATATATATATATATATATATATATATATATATATATATATATATATATATATATATAGGCAGGCAGGCAGGCAGAGAGAGCGAGCATTTTGAATTTTAAAATCCCTCTATTGAACAACACAAAAAAGAACAAGAAGACATTAAAGTAACTTTTAAATAAAAGTAGTAAATTCCAGCACTAGTCATAATAAACAAGAATAAAAAGCAGATAATTAACCAAAACATTCTAAAAATAGCAAAAACCTCAAATTTCAGATGGCAACCGCAACACACAAACATTTTTAAAAATTAGCTTGCCATCGTCACCCACTGCACACACCCCATCCTCAATACACCACCTCATCATAAAATTATCCATGTCATTCATCATGCTGTAATAAGAAAAATCAACTTTTACCCTGGTTACGACCAGTACTCTAAAAACACACAGCGCATCATCTATACAGTGCTAGATATTCTGTTCTTACGGGATTTTAAAATCTCAAGCTTTATCAAGGCACACCAATGATGTTATTTATCCCTTAGCGGTCCATTTATTCAGCGCCTCTGAGGCGCGTCAGGTCAAATTTATTTTCACACGATCTGTTTATTTTACACGCGCTGTTTAAAAGTAATTTTATTCACAGTAAAACAGGTTTAAAAGGCACTGCGTATCAAAAGGACACTCAGTACTGCATCTCCAGCCCCACCCTGCTCCTTGTTCGCTGTGTTTATCACATATCTCTTTATAGTAGTGCATACCGATTAATCATCTCCTGATCACTCGTTTTATCACCAAACTCCTCAATAATGCTATCCAAGTCAGTTCAAGTCATTCATAACATCTCAAAAAGCTTGGCAAATGTCCGTGATATTCTTTGAGCGCTGGATATGGAAGCAGCTATCTTGTTTGTTTATGTCTGTGGTGAAGGGACTATGCGTATTGCTCAGATCTGCCTCTTTTTTTTTTTTTTTGGATCTCTTCTTTTTCCAGAGAAAAACACACTAGGGACCTGTGTATGACCGGAAAGGAAAATTTGTAATGTCGGACCTAGTCTGACATAGGACCGCAAAGGGTTAAAAGAATACTTAATACTTAAAA
Source organism: Acipenser oxyrinchus oxyrinchus (assembly GCA_030684275.1). NCBI lineage: Eukaryota > Metazoa > Chordata > Actinopteri > Acipenseriformes > Acipenseridae > Acipenser > Acipenser oxyrinchus. The sequence continues at coordinate 17,985,234 of CM060254.1, read as the reverse complement.
TGAATAATTCTTTAGTAAAAAACACCCCGAGGTTCATCAGCAGGCCTTCTAGAAAAATAAAAAAGTCTGGATTCGTGGGCAGTCTGTGAAAAGGTGGAACACTGTTTCCCTAGCGGGGCAGAAGGGGCACTGCTCCCTCTCACCTGGGTCAACCCGGCTCTGCCAGTGGTTCGTGGCGCCACTGCAGGTCTCACGAGTGCTTGGGCAGAGTCTGTGATAATGCCAGGTGTTAACCACAGTGCTGTACAGCTGCCTCTTCTCTGCAGAGTGAAACTGTAGGTTGGTCTCTTCATTCAGGGATAACAGCATCCCGGTCGCTCCTTCCCCCCCTCCTCCTCCTCTGGCAGCGCAGGGGAGAGCAGAACTGAGGGGGAATCAGGCTCACGCTCCGGGGCCTGCCACGAATGCTGCTGGGCTCAGGGAGGCTCGGATCTCTCCCAACACCCTCTCTATGAAGTGCACCGAGTGCAGGCCCAACGCTGCAGTCAGTTCAGCCTCGCTATTCCATTGCCACTCAGTCTAGTCTACCAGGTGACCCAGGGTGGTGACTCCGGCCTGTAAAAACACTAAGAAAAAGCTCATTGTTAAAAATTCCATTAAAAAACAAAGGCGTCTCAAAAATAAAACTCGTACAGAGGCTTTCATCTGTCCTTAAAATCTTAACTAACCCCCAAACATTTAACATGTTCCTGTAAAAACTCTCCAGCTCACTACTAATAACTTTACTGGGGGTCATTAAAAACAGCTGCCTGTCTAAGCCAAGCCCCCCAACCCTCTTGAGGATGGACAAATCCATGCCTCTCCAGCTCAACTCTGGGGTGTACAGAAGCCTCTGGACTGTCTGCAGTCTGAATGCAGCTATTCGGGAGGGGATGTCAATCAGCCCCTGCCTCCCTTCGTCTCATAAGAACATAACAAGAACATAAGAAAGTTTACAAACGAGTGGAGGCCATTCGGCCCATCTTGCTCGTTTGGTTGTTAGTAGCTTATTGATCCCAGAATCTCATCAAGCAGCTTCTTGAAGGATCCCAGGGTGTCGGCTTCAACAGCATTACTGGGGAGTTGGTTCCAGACCCTCACAATTCTCTGTGCAAAAAAGTGCCTCCTATTTTCTGTTCTGAATGCCCCTTTATCTAATCTCCATTTGTGGCCCCTGGTCCTTGTTTCTTTTTTCTGGTCGAAAAGGTCCCCTGGGTCGACATTGTCAATACCTTTTAGAATTTTGAATGCTTGAATCAGATCACCGCGTAGTCTTCTTTGTTCAAGACTGAATAGATTCAATTCTTTTAGCCTGTCTGCATACGACATGCCTTTTAAACCCTGGATAATTCTGGTCGCTCTTCTTTGCACAATATATGCGAGCATCTTGTTGGCCTTTTTTATAGCTTCCCCACATTGTCTAGATGAAGACATTTCTGAGTCAACATAAACTCCTAGGTCTTTTTCATAGATTCCTTCTTCAATTTCAGTATCTCCCATATGATATTTATAACGCACATTTTTATTGCCTGCGTGCAGTACCATACACTTTTCTCTATTAATGTCATTTGCCATGTGTCTTCCCAGTTCTGAATGCTGTCTATCATTTTGAATGACCTTTGCTGCTGCAACGTTGTTTGCCACTCCTCCTATTTTTGTGTTGTCTGCAAATTTAACAAGTTTGCTTACTGTACCAGAAGCTAAATCATTAATGTAGATTAGGAATAGCAGAGGACCTAATACTGATCCCTGTGGTACTCCATTGGTTACCTTGCTCCATTTTGAGGCTTCTCCTCTAATCAGTACTTTCTGTTTTCTACATGTTAACCACTCCCTAATCCATATGCATGCATTTCCTTGAACCCGAACCCATTCACAAGGAAAACGGGGTCCAAATAAAAAAAAAAAAAACTGAAATCTGAAATGATTTAAAAACATTTTAAAGTCGTAAAAATGCTGTATGACACCCGTATCGGTGGCAGAATTGTTTGAATTGTTTGATTATTATTATTATTATTATTATTATTATTATTATTATTATTATTATTATTATTATTATTATTTATTTCTTAGCAGACGCCCTTATCCATGGAGACTTACAGTCGTAAACAAAAATACATTTCAAGAATCACAGTACAAGTAATAATACAATTAAGAGCAAGATAAATGAGATGTGCTGGGAATACGAGAGGCAGGGGTCCAGGGTGACTCCGAGGTTCTTCGCTGAGGAGGAGAGAGAGAGTGTGGTAGATTCCAGAGGAACGGAGATAGAGAGATCGGAGGGAAAGAAAAGGAGGTCAGATTTAGAGAGGTTGAGTTTGAGGTGATGCAAGTGCATCCAGGAGGAGATAGCAGACACACAGGTAGAGATACGGGAGGGGATGGTGGAGTCAGAGGTGTGGAAGGAGAGGAAAATCTGAGCATCATCAGCATAGAAATGGTATGAGAAACCATAGGATGCGATGAGGGGGCCCAGGGAGTGGGTGTAGAGAGAGAACTGGAGACGGCGAGGTGTGGACCGACACGCAGCTCCGTTCTGAATTTCAGCAGCACACCACTGGATTGGAATGCAAGCAAAGACACACTGATGATAGGAAGCCATGTTATCCCACTGTGGGGTAATTCAAATCTATCTCACACTAGATATACCCACGCTTGTGGTATAATTATATTAATTAATTTTAATTTTTTTCCTATATCAGAAACAAATGAAACACTAATAATTCTAAATCTACGAGGCTATCGTGGCCCTGTTAGATCTGCAGTGCGGGGCCTGTGGAATGGGGAAGATAGTGCTGGAGAAGGAGGTACCAAAGGTGACCTGGCATGGAGTTTGCCTTTGAGTCGGCGTGCTGTTTGTGTGTGTGTGTGTCTGTGTTTTTGTGTGTGTGTGTGTTCCTATGTGTTTCTGTGTGTGTGTGTTCCTATATGTGTCTGTGTTTCTGTGTGTGCGTGTGTGTGTGTGTGTGTTTAATCAAAGCTCAACTGAAGGGCATGTTGCATCAGAGTGGACTGTGTTGGACAAGGAAAGCGCACTTTTCTGGCCATCTACCTTCCGTCAAGAGATTTTTTTGTATCACTCTCAATTAAGTTTGACATTGACATGACATGTTTATACAAGTAATGGTAAGTATGAAGCCAAAGTTAGTACATGAAATAAACAGAATCAAATATAGCCATACGTGCATGTGCTTAGCATTTTCAATGCGGGTGCTTCAGAATGAAGTGTATTGTTCAGTTCCCTCATATAAGTTTCCATAGTAAAAGCACAGTGAAAACACGGTAAGGCATAGGGAAGCTTTGTAAAGCCTAGGAGGTATGGCAAAGCATATGAAAAACATGTCAAACTATAGTAAATGTATAGTATAGTCATGGTTAAAAAAACTGCAAATTACCAAACAAGTTTTCTCATCCAAATATTTCTGCCAGCTCGTGAGAATATTACTTTAGGATTTCTGTGTGCTTTGTACAGTGGATAATGAATTGGGTGTTGCCACTGGGATGCTGTGAGGCCTCCCTGGGTTCCCGATTCATTTCTTTCCCTTCCTCTCTCTCATTCCCTCTCTCTCTCTCTCTCTCTCTCTCTCTCTCTCTCTCTCTCTCTCTCATTCCCTCTCTCTCTCTCTAGGTAGGAATGCTGCGGCACCAGGTGGAGGAGATGCAGGAGGTGAAGCAGGAGGTTGTGTCGAAGTATGAGGAGCAGCTGCAGAGAGTGAAGGAGGAGGTAGGGGACACTGCTGTAGAGAGTGAAGGAGGAGGTAGGGGACACTGCTGTAGCGAGTGAGTGAGGGAGGTGGTAGGGGACACTGCTGTAGAGAGTGAAGGAGGAGGTAGGGGACACTGCTGTAGAGAGTGAGTGAGGGAGGTGGTAGGGGACACTGCTGTAGAGAGTGAAGGAGGAGGTAGGGGACACTGCTGTAGAGAGTGAGGGAGGTGGTAGGGGACACTGCTGTAGAGAGTGAGGGAGGAGGTAGGGGACACTGCTGTAGAGAGTGAGTGAGGGAGGTGGTAGGGGACACTGCTGTAGAGAGTGAGGGAGGAGGTAGGGGACACTGCTGCATAGCTGTAGATGATCCCCTGTCTATACTCTCCAGAACCCTCTCCCTATTCACTCCCCTCCAAAGACTCCAAGCCACTTCGATCCCTTGTATGCATACTATATGCCTTGGTATCCCTGAAGAGGTAATCAGCCCCTTTTTAAAGTAGCTGTAGCTAATGAAATACTTTCGGAAATCTTACCTGTAGTTCTACAGGTCTGAAATGTGCAGTTTAGAACGAAGCATATTATTCATATTTATTTCCATTTTAAAACATGGCACTCCCTAACTGCTGTAACTCTAATTGAATGCAGGCTCTTCTGAGCTGTTACACAGGAAGTCAGTGGGCTGTACTGTTGTGGCTGGATAATGGGCTTTTGGGAGTTTAGGAGTCTGGAGTTCACCAGCCTGTGCTGCTGTGACTGTGTGTTTGCTTGCAGCTGGCCAGGCTGAAGAGGAGCTATGAGAAGCTGCAGCGCAGACAGCTGAAGGAGGCGAGGGAGGGAGCCAGGAGCAGGGAGGAGGACCAATCTGAAGTGAGCCGGCTCAACCGCAAGCTGGAGGTAGCGACCAGCCAGTAACTCTGCAGTGCATCATGGGTACATGGCAGCATGTTGAGTGGAGTGTGTCTGTTTCTAAGCAGCAGTGCTGCGTATTTGTTAATGCTCAAGCTGCTAATACCGCATTAACCATGTCGAATGGTGACCTCATATTCACAGGGTTATGGAAAGCGGGACCCTTCTCTTTGACCTGTGACGTAAGATAGCCACCATATTTGAGTCATGTGACGTTTTCGGTTTCCACATTAGATCTTTACAGGTGGTAAACAACTTTATTTAATTGACAAAGAGACCATCTGTAGGAGTTGCAGTCAGCAGTGTTTGAGTTTCTGTCTGACGGAGGCTCTGTGTGTGTGCGTGCGTGCATGTGTGTGCTCTCAACAGGAGTTCCGTGTGAAGTCTCTGGACTGGGAGCAGCAGCGAGTGCAGTACCAGAAGCAGGCGGCCCAGCTAGAGGCTCAGAGGAAGACCCTGGCTGAGCAGTACCAGCTCATACAGGTACAGTACCACACTGCCCCTCAAGCACATTCCCCTCAGAGGCTGGAAACTCAGTAATAATGGAACTCCCTTGTTCAAATAATTGATGTCAGGAGTTCCATTATTATCTTCTAAAACGCCACAGCAATGCCATTATCCCTGAAGCACATCATCTAGAACTTGATATGCAGTCACGCACACAAGTTGTCACGATATTCAAGATTATCTCAAATTATGTCTTAAAGTGTCCTTTCAGCGATTTGTACAACTCATAAAAAAATAACTAGTTTACATACCCCAAAACAAACTCCAATGTTCCGTTTTACTCAAAAGTTGCTGGAAAGCAGTCTAATTTTAAGTTTTTTGGTAAACGACAAGCCTGCTTGAGTGGTTGCTATGGAACTCGTCCCGTTGCTATATGACGTGCGCAGGGGAAGCGAAGAGGAACAGAAGTAGCATGGCTACGCAGGGAGCTAGCAAGCGTTGGCAGAAAAATGATGCTGAAACCTCGGAGCTTGAGGATGCCTTTTTTTGAAGGGACTTCAGAAGAAACGTTATTTATCGCCGAAAGTCCTTATTAACTGCTAATCATAGTGTCATTGCTGTTCAGTTATATACTTTGACATAACCTTTTACTGTAGGGAATGTAAGATACTTACTTTACAGCTAGATTACTAGCCTTTCTATCTATCCATCTGTCTTCAGTCACAGAAGAAAGTATTGGCATCCTTCAATTGAAACAATGTTATTCACTAATTGATTTAGTTTAATACATATTGTTAATTAAACTATACTTATTTTTAATTAAATGATACTTATTAATTAAACTGTTAATTAAACTATACTTCTTCAACAGTGATATGTTTTTGAAGTTTATTAAGTTCATTCATCCTAGCAAGTATTAGTAAAGATTGCAGGTACATCATTTGAGTTCAGACAGGAGGTGCCAATACTTAGTGCCGTGAAAAAGTATTTCCCCCTGTCTGATTTTCTGCATTTTTGCACATTTTTCACATTGTATTTGGTCAGATTTTTTTGTGGGTTGTAGTAGTATATAGAGGGAGTCTGAGAGAAAATGACACCAAAGTTTGGTGCTTCTTTCATTTGTTTGATGTGCAAGGTAATCAAACATGCAATCTTCAGGTATGAAAAAGTTATTGCCCCCCCCTAGTTAACTCAACCCAATTAAAGGGATAATTAGTCAGCTGTTTGAGTACTTTGGTTAACAACCAGGCGTGATTTGGGCCAGCCCTGCCCAATATAAATCTGGCTAACTTTGGCCCTTACTATCAGAGTGAAGCTGTCAGCACACAGGTTCTAGACTGAGGCACATCATGCCACGAACAAAATAAATTCCTGAAGACCTCCGGAAAAAAGTTGTTGATGCCTATATCAGTCTGGAATGGGTTACAAAGCCATTTCTAAGGCTCTGGGGCTCCACCGAACCACAGTCAGAGCCATATTGTCCAAATGGAGAAAGTTTGGGACAGTAGTGAATCTTCCCAGGAGTGGCCGTCCTGCCAAAATCTCTCCAAGAGCAAGGCGTAAAATCGTCCAGGAAGTCACAAAGAACCCTAGAACAACATCCAGCAGTTCATGCTCAAAAACCCACACATGTCACTGAGTTGAAGCAGTTCTGCATGGAGGAGTGGGCCAGAATTCCTCCACGGCGCTGTGAGAGACTAATCAATAACTAGAAGAGTTTGGCTGCAGTTATTGCTGCTAAAGGTGACGTAACCAGTTATTGAGTTTAAGGGGGCAATTACTTTTTCACACAGGGTCATTGGGTGTTGCATAACTTTCTTTAATAAATAAATGAACTATGTATCAAATTTTTGTGTTATTTGTTCACTCAGGATCCCTTTTATCTAATATTAGGTTTTGGTTGAAGATCTGATAACATTCAGTGTCAAAAATATGCAAAAATGCAGAAAATCAGACGGGGCAAATACTTTTTCACGGCACTGTATGTCTGCAACTCAGGAAGTCCCTTTACAAAATGTTACTCTATTACTATCGTGTTATATTTTACTCTTACTCACGCTTTTGTAAGGCAATCTCCATTTCGGTGTTTTGTGTTTGCTATCTGACATCTTTCTACACCTTCAGTACACCCTGCTGGAGGAAATGATTCTGTTTCAGTAGTCCTCTGCGCTATGCTTTGCCATTAAAAATAAAATAATTTATAATAGGACTAACAATGAATCACAGACATTTGTTTGTAAAACTTGTGGATTTCCGTTTACCCTGTGGGGAAGATTTAATGACTTTATACTTAACGGTATAAAGTTATAAATAGTCTCATCATCTGATCTTCTGCGAAGTAGTGAGAAAACGATTACAATATTATTATTATTATTATTATTTATTTCTTAGCAGACGCCCTTATCCAAGGCGACTTACAGTCGTAAACAAAAATACATTTCAAGAATCACAGTACAAGTATTAATACAATTAAGAGCAAGATAAAATACAATGACTTCGGTTCTAGCAAGTACAAGTATGACAAAATACGATTCAATAATGGAGCAGATAACAGTGTCAGTGATAGTTACATCAGGATATAATTAAATACAAAATACTACAGATTAAATAACACTTGACAGATTACTGCAGATTAAATGCATTAAAATAGGGAGCAGGAAGAGTGATCGTGTCCAGAAGGAAAAGAGGAGTTTCTACAGGTGCTGTCTGAAGAGGTGAGTCTTGAGGAGGTGGCGGAAGGTGGTCAGGGACTGGACAGTCCTAACATCTGTAGGAACGTCATTCCACCACTGCGGGGCGAGGGTGGAGAAGGAGCGGGGCTCTGGAGGCAGGGGAGCGTAGAGGAGGTACAGCCAGTCTTCTAGTGCTGGAGGAGCGGAGAGGTCGAGTGGGGGTGTAGGGAGAGGTGAGGGTCTGGAGGTAGCTGGGTGCAGTCTGGTCAAGGCATCTGTAGGCGAGTACAAGAGTCTTGAACTGGATGCGAGCGGTGATCGGGAGCCAGTGGAGTGAGTGGAGCAGTGGAGTTGCATGGGAGAAGCGAGGCAGAGAGAACACCAGGCGAGCAGCGGAGTTCTGGATGAGCTGGAGTGGATGGGTGGCGAATGCAGGGAGGCCAGCCAGGAGGGAGTTGCAGTAGTCTAGGCGGGAGAGTACCAGGGCCTGGTGAGGAAGGGTCGGCAAGTGCGTGCCAGAGTGGAGATGTGCTGGGAATAAGAGAGGCAGGGGTCCAGGGTGACTCCGAGGTTCTTAGCTGAGGAGGAGGGAGAGAGTGTGGTAGATTCCAGAGGAATGGAGATAGAGAGATCAGAGGAGGAGGAGGAGGGAAAGAAAAGGAGGTCAGATTTAGAGAGGTTGAGTTTGAGGTGATGCGAGTGCATCCAGGAGGAGATAGCAGACAGACAGGTAGAGATCACGGGAGGGATGGTGGGGAAGGAGAGAAAATCTGAGCATCATCAACATAGAAATGGTATGAGAAACCATAGGATGTGATGAGGGGGCCCAGGGAGTGGGTGTAGAGAGAGAACAGGAGTGGAACCAAGACTGACCCTTGGGGACTCCTGGAGAGAGGCGAGTGTGGAGGTTGCTCCATGCCAGGTTACCTGGTAAGTGCGGTTGGAGAGGTAGGAGGAGAACCAGGCCAGAGCAGTGCCAGAGATTCCCAGGTCAGTGAGAGAGGATAGTAGAATAGAGTGATCGACAGTGTCAAAGGCAGCAGAGAGGTCGAGGAGAATTAGGACAGAAGAGAGAGAGAGGCACCACGGGCAGAGTTAGTGACAGACAGGAGGGCGGTTTCAGTGGAGTGAGCAGAGCGGAAACCAGATTGGAGAGGATTGATCAGAGAGTGGTTGGACAGGAAAGCAGAGAGCTGGCAGTGTACAGCCCGCCAAAGGGTTTTGGAGAGGATAGGAGGGAGACGGGATGGTAGCTCTGGAGGGAGGTGGGGTCGAGGGTAGACACACAGCGACAAACTTCCATTTCATATTTCTGTAATAACAGCCAAGGTATTAAAAAGTAAAACAAGAAAATTTACAAGAAAGACTCCTAGGATTTTATAATGAAATACTTCATATCCGATGGATTTCAAAGTGCTCCTGGGGACCCTTACCTCAGCTATGTTACGCTTTCTTCTTGCACTGCGTTTCTTTTTCGTCGGAGGTTGTGACAGATCTGTCTCATGGATAGTTGGCACTGCACCAGGTACCAATTTAAGTATCTTGTCTAATTCTAAATGTTTTCGCATTACTGATGATTGTTCAAAACAATCATCGGTAAAGTCGCTGAGCACAGTGTAGAGAACTCAGTTGCGCCAATTTGCTCTTTTAAGTTTTATACATTTTTCCCATACATTTTTTTGGAATTGAAACAAAGAGACCCCCTGTTTGGTGGTGTTTCCACATCTGGCAGCAATACACCTTTTTGGCATTTTCTAAATCTTCCTGCCAGACACACAGTATTAAGAGGCAGCTGCTTCCCATGTCACTTCCTCCGGCGTCTCCCGAGAGGAGTTTTCTAAACCTGGAAGTGGCTGAAGGTACAGAAATCGGCTGAACGGAGCTCAATAAAAAAAAATAACCAATTAAAACTACCAATGGATTTATCATACTCTGCGACCCGCGGGGAACAATATGGTGAAAGTTAAAGAATTATATTTTTGCTGGATAGACACTTTAATTCCTATTGATTGTAACTTTCTCCCTAGTTAATAATTCCTCTCTTGCACACACACTTTTTCCCCCAGTCTGTTTTTGCTTCTAGGCTTTTTGAGATAGTCATGCCACTGTTCTCTCCCACAATAGAGGGGATGGAAAAATGGGCTGTCCGAAGGAAGAGAGGAGCAGATGTGCTGATCCTTTTAGCTTGACTGTCAAAACGATTATTTGCAATTATATGATTATCAATAACACAGTTCAGTAAAATAAATTATGCACACAAATTGACAATAATATTGAGATAATCAAATGTTGTTTAAACCCTAAATAGGATAGTAAGCAGGTAAATAAATGAATACTTGTTTGGTCTTCGTTGATGTGTGTGTATTTGCGCGTGATGTGTGTATTTTGTGCATGATGTTTGTGTGCCGGGGGGGTGTACGTGTGTGCATGCATGTGTGTGTGTGCGCAGGGGGTGTACGTGTATGCATGTGTGTGTGTGCGGGGGTGTACGTGCATGTGTGTGTGCGGGGGGTTATGCGTGTGTGTGTGCAGGGGTGTACGTGTGTGCATGTGTGTGTGTGCGAGGGGTGTACCTATGCATGCGTGTGTGTGTGCTGGGGGGTGTGTACGTGTGTGTGTGGGGTGTATGTGTGTGCATGCATGTGTGTGTCTGGGGGTGTACGTGTGTGCATGTGTGTGTGCGGGGGTGTACCTGTACATGTGTGTGTGCTGGGGGTGTACGTGTGTGCATGTGTGTGTGTGTGCTGGGGGGTGTATGTGTGTGCATTCGTGTGTGTGGGGAGGTGTACGTGTGTGGGGGTGTATGTGTGTGCATGCATGTGTGTGTGCGGGGGTATGCGTGTGCATGCATGTGTGTGTGTGCGGGGGTGTACGTGTGTGCATGCGTGTGTGTGTGTGTGTGTGTGCGGGAGTGTAAAGCGGTGCTGTGTCTGCCTGCTTTAGGAACACAGTGAGCTGGCCAGCCTGTCGGAGGTGCAGAGTCTGCGGAGCCGGCTGGAGAGAGCCCAGGACACCAGCGGTTCGGGAGCTGGAGATAGAGAGGCTGGGGCTGGTGCAGGGGGAGCCGGGGCACTGCAGCCCAGGGGTAGGGTCGGATCAGCTAAAACCAGAATCAATGAAGCAATCAGACAAGCAAACACGTTGTCAGAAGACAAGCCCTATTCACAAAGCATGATCTCAGGAGTTATTCAAAGAATCTGTTTGGATTGATTGAATGTAGTTTGATATTCCTGAAACTATTCTAGGCTGTTGTTAAAGAAGCCAGCAGCAGTCTAGAACAGTTGTTATCCCGCGCTGGGGATGCAGTGGAGGCGTCTCTACGCAAGACTCGCTTCAGTACATCTATCTGGAGAAAGGCTTTTGTAATTGTGATGGAACTTGGCTAGGCCATTCTGTAGCTGAAGCTGTGAATGATTATTGCTCAAGGTCACACTGAGCCTCTGTTTTCAATGATTATTGCTCAAGGTCACGCTGAGCCTCTGTTTTCAATGATTATTGCTCAAGGTCACACTGAGCCTCTGTTTTCAATGGATATCCACGAGCTGGCCTCTAAACAAAGAGCCGCTCTCTTAGAACAAGATTTGTGGACTTCACACCTTCTTTGCAAACGATGCTTCTAAGATGTGTTTGAGACAATTATATGGAAACAGCAGTACTGTTTTAGCCTTTACTTTAAAAACCCAAAAATGTAACAGACATTCACAAGCATTTACCTTCCACCAGATTCAAATACCTCTTTTGCCGTCTGCTCCCAACAAGTACACCTAGTACTCATTTTGGAAGGTTCCCATCTCATTAGCCGGAACATTTGTTTACTTGACTTGGTTTGCAAATTATTCTGAAGAAAACTTTATTATTAAAAAGCAAGAAGACATTCATTTTTATTTTTTAGAATCTGCCATATTTCATAACAAAGCCAACACAAATGGTAGAGCTTTTGTCCAGCAATGTTATTGGGTTTCATTGCGGGTGGCAAAATAAAAGTTTATAACTGATTCATGGATTACTTTTTTGTATTTTTAGTTTTTTACACCCATGCTTTCCTCCCTGACTACCTACCCAGGTGCTGAGAGAGGAGAAAGCTGAGCTCAAGTCCACTCTGCTCACTCAGGACTGGGTTGTCCGTGGCTCTGGAGCCCAGCAGCAGCAGGGTCTGTGCTCGGAGCTGGCCAGACTGAGGGAGGCCCTGCAGGACAAAGAGCAGCTCATCAGGTGGGTGTACAGCTAGTGCAGGACCAGGGAGAGGCTGGGAACGGTACAGCTAGTGCAAGAGCATATATTTAAATCGTGATCATAGATTTAAAAAGATTAATTTTATTAGCTAAGCAACTGAATACAACATACATCTCACAAATAATTTGCTTGTTAAATAACTTAACAATATATACAAAGACGTTTTGGGGAAGTGTGGCAAAGTGGTTTGTAGTGCTCCGGTGTACAGGTGATTCAAGGTGCTCCAGACAAAGGACAAACACAAAGTTCACAGGTCAGATTCTTTAATTTCCTTGACGAGGTTTTTAAATAATAAAGCTGGCTCTACCCAGCAATGGGTATTGCCAGCGACAAAACAAAGGGGTTGCAGTCCCGAAATAATAATTCAAACACAACACACGTAATACAGTCACAAACAACACGTCTCCAGACTGTGTGCTCTGGTGCAGGTGCGGTGCTCTGAGTGCTGGTGCTCTTGTGCGTTCAGGTCCGGGCTGGCTTCTCGCTGCAGTCCGGCTTCGTATCAGCCGTCTGACAAAACAAACACAACCGTTTTATCAATGGACCCACACTTCATTCAAGGTTCCGTCCTTGTCTCCTCCCATTAACCACAACAAAGGAAGCGATTACGGTGTCACGTCCCCTAAAGTACCCTAAGCCCGCCCCCTCCGATAGCTAGTTCAATCACGCCTCCTCCAATTCATGACTGAAACTTAGCTCACCGTACTAGGGCAATGACTCCAGGTACCGTGCGCGCCCTCTTCCTGAATGGCGGCTTCCGACTGTCCCGGAATGAACTGCCCAACCATTCAGTACGAAGCCCGCAGTTCCTGTTGTACAGTGCCCTCACCGGTCGAGAGGGAGATTGTTGATTCGGATTCATTCGCTCTTCGTCACAGGAAGCCATCAATTACAGACAGAGTTGCAGAGCTAAAAGTAAGTTTCTGTCTTAATATATGTTGATACATAAGAAATTATTAATTGTCTTAGGTAGACAGAAAAGGTATAATTAAATACTACTACAGTACTAATTAATATACGGTAATTAGGTGCCCCATTCCTTCTTTTCAAATTCATTACAGGTGAGAAACAAAGACAATAACATACTTAACACCTGTTTTATTGTTGATATTTGTATTTTATTTTTTACCTCTGTGACATATCTCCAATGGTACGCTGCAGAAAACTAATCCCATCACAACTTTAAAGTAAAAATAAAAATTATGGATCTCACTGGAATATATTAAAATGATTATACCTTTTTGACACCAATTTGATAGGGCCATTTGACAAGCTGATTTTTCATATAATTTATCATAAATACATTTTTAAATGGTTAGAAGAAAATTACGAAATTCTTACAAAAAAGATTTATTTCAGGCAATCACAACAGCATTCACCTCCAAACACGCACTCTCAATGTCACTGGCTCCTTCCCTGGAAAACACATGAGTGAAGACAAGGTTACATTATCAAAGCTAACCCTTTCCAGGACATCAGCAACTTCCACCAATACTCATGGCATGGCGTATGCTTTCCGACAAGAAATTGTTACAAAGTTTTAAAAAAAGTAACATTTTCCCTGAATATCGACCAGGCCACAAACAATGCTACAGATAAAATACTGAATGTTCTTGTTCAGTATTTCTGTGAAAACCGCAAACGGATAGTTACAGAGCACCTGGCCTCAAGACAACAAAACATGGCCAGTGTCCAAGATATATTCCAAACTCTTGACACCATGATGTCGGACCTAAAAAATATATACTTTTAAGTATGTTAATTATATTTAATAACTTTTTGTTAACTGACTTCACGGGTGACTATTAGGTTTGTCATTCTGGTAAAATGACAAGTTGTAATTGTTGTGTTTAATTTTTTTTTTTTAATTCCACAAGGTTAAGTTAAAATTTGATTCTGAAAGTGGTCCGAAAGGCTCAGATTGCATCTTAGAACATGTGAAACCCCGCAGCTTACTCCATGTAGAGTGTCTAGGCTCTCGCAGGTTGTGGCAGACGGCTACATACTGGGCAGCGAGCTCTGCTGTCTGCCGCTCTTCTCGTAACAGGACTGATATTTTAGGGAACTCTGTGGCCAATTTGGGGAAGAACATGTCCCTGGTTTGTTTGTATTTGGGGCAATGTAACAGGAAGTGCATCTCTGTCTCAACCTCTCCCAGATCACAGCGACAGCACAGCCTCTTTTCTTTGGCTATCCAGCCCCCGCACAGCTCTACTCTTCCTCTCTATCGGTGTTTCTGATCAGGTCTCCCCCTCTCTGCTCAGGTCTCTGCAGTGTAGTGTGAGTGAGCAGGGTGGTGCACAGCTGGAGCGTGCTCTCGTTCAGATCCAGGCCAGCCACTCCAAAGAGAGGTGTCTGCAGGCTGAGGTGGGCCGGCTTCAGGACAGGTAGGCTTCACTGCCACACTCTGTCTCCCACTTCTCTCCCCACTAACACCTTCTCCACACCCCTTCATAACACTGCCAATGAGCTGTGAGGGGGAGCTCTCATGCTGCTTCACTGCAGTGGAGCAAGCACCTCACTGGAAGAAACCACTGCCCTTCCCTGACTGGATGCTGTTGTATTAATTCTAGTGGAAGGGCTCTGGAATCATAACTAACTCCAATTCTGTGTCTCATTCCTGCCCTAGTGCTTGTTGAATGGTATGTACTTTACGTTCCTTGTGCAGAAACACTAGCCTGTAGGGTCACCATGGGCTGACCCTGCAAGGTGTTTAAATTTGTTCTGGAGGGAAACATGATCATTTCTCAATGATTAGCAGCCTTTAATTTATGCATAACTATAAAACATTCAATAGTGCTACATTTTGAAATAGTAAGAGACGCTAAATAGAATACATTCAAAGACTAGAAGTTTCAACTAGAAGTCTTTTTCAATGCCTCTAATTGACGCAGGGAAGAGGTTTTGGGGATAGAAACCTGCATTCTCCCATAAGACCCACAGATGTTGAGACTGTCCCTTGTCAAGGGGTGGCAGTCTGTCTGTGGGGATGAGAAGGAAAGTATCTTGGATTGTAGTTTATTAAACTCATATTTCTGCTGCTTGCAGCCTTGAGAAGACCCAGAGCCGGTGTGTGGAGCTGAGCACAGAGCTGAGCCAGAGGCAGCAGGAGCTAAGGCAGGGAGAGGAGGAGAGGAGCCGCTGCCAGGGGGAGCTTAAGAAGGTAACACTGACACACCCTGCAAAACTAGAGAGGGGGAGCATGTGCTCATCCCAACTGCAGATCACATGGAGTCATGCTATCCACGCAATCTTCATACATTTATTCAACTTTGACATTCATAAAACTCCTCCAGACTGCGGTTAGTGCCTTATAAATTTAGATGCATACAAAACTTTATTTAATCCATCAAAATAGACTGTGAAAGCCTGATAGTTAATGTAAAGGAATATCACGATTCATGGATGCATAGGGATTTTAACTCCTAGCATTACCAATTTCAATTAGGTGGATAATTGAAAATGTAAGCACTTGTGGGCTTGATTCTCATGAAGGATCAATTAATGTTATAAACCACAGGGTGTGTAATTGTGTGATTGCTCCTCCCCAGCAGTCGGAGGCGCTGCAGCGAGCAGAGCAGACTCATCGTGGGGAGATAGAGGGGATGAAGAGAGAGATCACACAGCTGACCACTGAGCTTCACCAGAGAGACATTACAATAGCAACACTCAGCAGCTCTGCCTCCCACCTGGAGAGACAGCTACGCAGCGAGGCAGAGCGGGGGGAGAGGAGGGCAGCAGACCTCAAGGTGAGACTGGTGGAGAGCTTTCAAGTGATACCAGGAACACTCTACAGTAATATGATGATTATAATATTTGCTATTGTAATATTTGTGTATTAGAAGACCCAGGTGTGTGCGTGCTTGTGTTTGTTTGTTTGTGTGCTTGTGTGTGTGTGTGCGTGCGTTTGTGTGTGTGTTCCCAGGTGATGCAGGTCCAGCTGGAGACCCTGAAGATTGACAAGCAGCACCTGACTGAGATACTGGAGTGCGTGGAGTCACAGTGATTTCCTCGTTCATAATGCTGATAGCAGGGTTATAATATATTGGGAAAAATAACTTAACACTAAAAGGTGCTATTCTGTTTATGTTTGAGCTGAACTTTGTACACCTTCTTAAACTGTCTACAACTTCAGTTCTGACGCTCCAATTTTTTTACCAGTATCTTGTTGCTTTATGATGTAAATGATCGCAGTTTGTCTGTCTTGGTATTATTAGCAGATACAGAGTAGACAGACTGCTGAATAGATGATCAGTGCTGGCACAGTGACTGTGGTGTGTCGTGTGCTGTATCTCCCCAGCATAGGGAAGGCTCCCTGGCAGAGCTGCGGCAGAGATACATGTCGTCTTTCAGTGAGCTGGAGGAGGAGAACCAGCACTTGAGGAGGGAGCTGGCAGCAGCGAGGGCCAGGCTGGAGATGAGCGTGCAAGATGTGCAGGACAGGTGAGCACCTCCACTGTTAACACAGGCTGGGCAGGACAGGTGAGGATCTCCACTGTTAACACAGGCCTTGCAGGGCAGGTGAGCACCTCCACTGTTAACACAGCTGGGCAGGACAGGTGAACACCTCCACTGTTAACACAGGCTGGGCAGGGCCGGTGAGCACCTCCACTGTTAACACAGGCTGGGCAGGGCCGGTGAGCACCTCCACTGTTAACATAGGCTGGGCAGGACAGGTGAGCACCTCCACTGTTAACACAGGCTGGGCAGGGCCGGTGAGCACCTCCACTGTTAACATAGGCTGGGCAGGACAGGTGAGCACCTCCACTGTTAACACAGGCTGGGCAGGACAGGTAAGCTCCTCCACTGTTAACACAGGCTGGGCAGGGCAGGTGAGCACCTCCACTGTTAACACAGGCTGGGCAGGGCAGGTGAGGATCTCCACTGTTAACACAGGCTGGGCAGGGCAGGTGAGCACCTCCACTGTTAACACAGGCTGGGCAGGGCAGGTGAGCACCTCCACTGTTAACACAGGCTGGGCAGGGCAGGTGAGCACCTCCACTGTTAACACAGGCTGGGCAGGGCAGGTGAGCACCTCCACTGTTAACACAGGCTGGGCAGGGCAGGTGAGGATCTCCACTGTTAACACAGGCTGGGCAGGGCAGGTGAGGATCTCCACTGTTAACACAGGCTGGGCAGGGCAGATGAGCACCTCCACTGTTAACACAGGCTGGGCTCACAGCCTGCCTGTTCCTGTATACGCACTGTGTGCTGTCACCCCCATTAACAACAACAAATCGCATGTCTGTAGTGCCTTTCATCACAAGGATCCCAAAGCGCTTCACACACCTACACACACAAAGAACAGTTAAACCATAACATTAAAAACAGTTTAATACAGAAGTAATAAAACTAGTTTGTAGAGATTGAACAATTAACCCTTTCAGTACCAGAGTTTTTCAGTGGAATTCTCCCCCAGGACCAGAGTTTTTCAGTGGGATGCTCCCCCAGGACCAGAGTTTTTCAGTGGGATGCTCCCCAGGACCAGAGTTTTCAGTGGGATTCTCCCCAGGACCAGAGTTTTTCAGTGGGATGCTCCCCAGGACCAGAGTTTTTCAGTGGGATTCTCCCCCAGGACCAGAGTTTTTCAGTGGGATTCTCCCCCAGGACCAGAGTTTTTCAGTGGGATTCTTCCGCAGGACCAGTTTTTCAGTGGGATGCTCCCCCAGGACTTTTTTTTTTTTGGCTGTATTTGACTGTCCTATAAAAATCACTACAAATCCATTTTTTACAGTAGCATCTTGGAATTGGTGTACTTTTTTCAGAACACTCTGGGGAACATTATAAAGTACTTCAGAAACCATAATACTCAATTCAAGAGGTACCACAAGAAATTTAAATCTGAAGTATGACCACGGTTATGCGTATAACCTTTAACATGCTGGACATAATCTAGGAATGCAGTAGGTGAATGTATATAATCTTGGAATGCAGTAGGTGAATGCATATAATCTAGGAATGCAGTAGGTGAATGCATATAATCTTGGAATGCAGTAGGTGAATGCATATAATCTAGGAATGCAGTAGGTGAATGCATATAATCTTGGAATGCAGTAGGTGAATGCATATAATCTAGGAATGCAGTAGGTGAATGCATATAATCTTGGAATGCAGTAGGTGAATGCATATAATCTAGGAATGCAGTAGGTGAATGCATATAATCTTGGAATGCAGTAGGTAAATGCATATAATTTAGGAATGCAGTAGGTGACTGCATATAATCTAGGAATGCAGTAGGTGAATTCATTTTTATTTATGCTCCTAACTATTTCTATTTGGCTTTCAAGTTCATCAGCCTTATGCATTAAACATTTGTTGCAAATACAATCTTAAATTAACCACCATATACATTTCATAAAAATTACAGACCAATGCACGCATTCCAGATTGCATAGTGTAGTTAATATCACAACCACAAAATAGTATTTAAAATAATTAAAACAGGGAAAATAAAAATCAATCATAACATCAAATAAAAATAATAAAACAAATGCAAAAATGATATATATATATACTGTATATATATATATATATATATATATGTACATTCTTAGAGTATAAAAGGGTTAGGCATAGGATGATTCCTGTCATTACCAATAAGTAAATGTGGGAAAAAGTAAAGAGCTATCTGAAGACCTTAGGCAGAAAATTATTTGTTGTCATAAAGCTGGAGAAGGATACAAGAAGATTTCCAAGCATTTGAATATCCTAATTTCAACTATTGCTTCTATTATCAAGAAGTACAAGACTCATGGTACTGTCACAACACTCCCTTGGTCTGGAAGAAAGAAGGTTCTTTCACCAAGAACAAGAATTGTGAGGAAGGTTAATAACAATCCCAGATTGACTGCCAAAGATATTCAAAGTGAATTGGCTGCAAGTGGGACTGGGGTTTCCATTTCAACCATAGGTCGAGTATTGCATGGTGAAGGTCTCAATGGTGCATGCCAAGGAAAAGTTTGAAAAACGGTATTTAAATGATGGATACGAGTTCCGGTCAAATGTTTTGTGGAGTGACAAATCAAAAATTGAGCTATTTGGTCACGCTGATAGTCGTTACGTTTGGAGAAAGTCTAGTGAGGCATGTAAAGAAAAGAACACCATACCTACTGTCAAGCATGGAGGTGGTAATATCCTTACATGGGGCAGTTTTTCCTCTAGTGGCACAGGAAATTTTGTTCCAATACATGGTAAAATGGATTCCATAGCAAATACATGTATTCCATAGCATACCAAAAGATATTGGCCAATCATCTGAAACCCTCCGCTACAAAACTTGGTTTAAAGTGCAACTGGACGTTCCAACACGACAACGATCCAAAGCACATGTCAAAATCTACTTGAGAATGTTTAAAGAAGAATAAAATCAAGGTTCTGGAATGGCCTAGTCAAAGTCCCAATCTAAATCTGATTGAGAATCTTTGGTGTGAGTTGAAGAAGGCTGTGCACAAGAGAAGTCCTCAGAATTTGAATGAACTGGAACAATTTTGCATTGAAGAACGGTCAAAAATCACTAAAGAATCATGCCAAAAGCTGATTGACAAATATCCTAATAGTTTAAAAGAGGTTATTATTGCTAAAGGTGCCTCAACTAGCTATTAATTTCATTTTCCTTGTCAGGGTATAAATACCTTTGAATTAGTATTTTTGGAGTTTTGCAAAAAAAATGCTGAAATAAATAACTGTAGACATCTATTTCTTGTAACTTTCTGAGTCAACAAAAACTCCTAGGTCTTTTTCATAGTTCCCTTCTTCAATTTCAGTATCTCCCATATGATATTTATAAAGCACATTATTATTGCCTGCATGCAATACTTTACACTTTTCTCTATTAAATTTCATTTGCCATGTGTCTGCCCAGTTCTGAATGCTGTCTAGATCATTTTGAATGACCTTTGCTGCTGCAACAGTGTTTGCCACTCCTCCTATTTTTGTGTCGTCTGCAAATTTAACGAGTTTGCTTATTATACCAGAATCTAAATCATTAATGTAGATAAGGAATAGCAGAGGACCTAATACTGATCCCTGTGGTACACCACTGGTTACCTCGCTCCATTTTGAAGTTTCTCCTCTAATCAGTACTTTCTGTTTTCTACCTGTTAACCACTCCCTAATCCATGTGCATGCATTTCCTTGAATCCCTTACTGCGTTCAGTTTGAGGATTAATCTTTTATGCAGGACTTTGCCAAAAGCTTTCTGGAAAGCTAAATAAACCATGTCGTATGCTTTGCAATTATTAATTTTCAATGTTGCATCCTCAAAAAAGTCAAGTAGGTTAGTTAGACACGATCTCCCTTTCCTAAAACCATGCTGACTGTCTCCCAGGATATTGTTACCATATAGGTAATTTTTCATTTTGGATCTTATTATAGTTTCCAATATGTGTGCAATCTGTTTGTATAAATAGCAGTGACTCCAGAAGTCAATGGAATCTCATACAGTACCGTGCACAGACAGTGATCAATGTAGGAACACACAATGTTCCGCTTTGGAAATCCATGAGCCAATGAAGTTACAGATTAGGATCCTCTTGCGAGCCAGAGAGAAAAAGATTCTTGTGTGAAATACAGGATACAGTAAACCAGTCAAAAGTGTCTATTTTCACTTTCACTATGGCAAGTAGCGAAATTACATTTTGAAAATCTAGGGCTCCGGATGTCAACATCTTCATGTATGCTTTTTAGGGGAGCGGGGGGCTCAGAACCCTTTCCCAGGCTGGGTGGTGCTGAGTGTGAGGTGAGGTGTGTGTGTGTGTGTGTTTCAGGAAGGGGCAGCGGGAGGAGATGCAGGCCCTGCGAACGAGGCACCATGAAGAGGAGCTGAGCCAGCAGACTGCTCCCCCCCCAGCCCCCCGCTCCCTCGGCAGCAGGAGCAGCTCTCAAGACTCCCTCTCCTCTGGTTGCGTAAGCGCCCCTGCTGACTCCTCTGACAGCGCCTCTGTGGAGTCATTGAGCCTGCCTCTGGTGAGTGTTATACAGCACTGGCACCACTGCTCAAACATTAACACAGACAGGAGTGACGTGGTTCACAGTGTCAGCCCTCCTCCTACTAACACTGGGACCAGTATTAAAATATTCCCTCAGTTAGGAGTGACATGATCACCAGTGTCGACTAGTGTTGGAGGTTGATATTGATTATTGGCTAATAATTATCACAATTATCTTAAATCAAGTAATTGTGGTATTCTCCCTAGTTACTACTTCCTCCCACATGTTTTTGTTTCTGTTTTTTTTTCGCTTGTTATTTTTTAAAGAACAAAAGCTGTACCTCTGTAGAGAGGGGAATGTGTTAAGTAAATATTCCGATTTCCAGTTTCATTCCCTTTCTGTGTGTTTGCAGGCCCCTCTCCCTGCCTCCCCGGCTGACACCGTGGCAACACGCTTCCTGCAGGAAGAGGAACGGCGTTCCCAGGAGTTGCTGCAGCGTCTCGACGCACACGTCCAGGATCTGAGAGCAGAGAGCCGGGAGACAGTGCAGAAATACCAGGGTGAGGGGGCACCTTCCTCTCCATAGACACCCGCACACACCCCCTCACACACGTCCAGGATCTGAGAGCCCAGAGACAGTGCAGAAATACCAGGGTGAGGGGGCACCTTCCTCCCCATAGACACCCGCACACACCCCCCTCACACACGTCCAGGATCTGATAGCAAAGAGCAGGGAGACAGTGCAGAAATACCAGGGTGAGGGGGCACCTTCCTCCCCATAGACACCCGCACACACCCCCTCACATACGTCCAGGATCTGATAGCAAAGAGCCGGGAGACAGTGCAGAAATACCAGGGTGAGGGGGCACCTTCCTCTCCATAGACACCCGCACACACCCCCTCACACACGTCCAGGATCTGAGAGCCCAGAGACAGTGCAGAAATACCAGGGTGAGGGGGCACCTTCCTCCCCATTGCCACCTGCACACACCCCCCTCACACACGTCCAGGATCTAATAGCAAAGAGCCGGGAGACAGTGCAGAAATACCAGGGTGAGGGGCACCTTCCTCCCATAGACACCCGCACACACCCTCTCACACACGTCCAGGATCTGAGAGCAGAGAGCCCAGAGACAGTGCAGAAATACCAGGGTGAGGGGGCACCTTCCTCCCCATAGACACCCGCACACCCCCCCTCACACACGTCCAGGATCTGAGAGCAGAGCTACACCTAAAGTAAGAATGAAGAGATCTTCCACACAACAATATGGACACTGGCGATTGTCACTACTGCTATTAAGGGGTATTCTAGTAAAATGTTAGCAAAATGTAATTGTTTTCTACACTCATTTCAGTATTGTCATGGTTTTCAGATCATGTTCATGCAAGGAAGGGAGAATTATTTGATAGAAGTAGCTTTTCATTTATATTTGTAGTTTGCAGGGTCTATCTGTGGATGGAAGTAATACAACTTTGTAAAAACAGCACCATTTTGTTTATATTATGTATCGATATGGATTCATTTGTGTTTAAATATGTTATTGTCACCTGTTTTCTATATGCTGTTGATAGTAAACTGCTTTTCCAATTGCTGTTACCCTCTTGCACCGGAATACAGGACGTTGCCAGAAGTGTGTCACAGTGAGAAATTTTCAAGGAGCAATGGTTACATTTTGTATTTAATAGCATGGAAAAAAATACTAATAAAAAATCCAATACATGGTTACCTTGGACCACGTTTCCGCTGTCGTACCCGATGATT
Source organism: Acipenser oxyrinchus oxyrinchus (assembly GCA_030684275.1). NCBI lineage: Eukaryota > Metazoa > Chordata > Actinopteri > Acipenseriformes > Acipenseridae > Acipenser > Acipenser oxyrinchus. Next base: position 17,962,601 of record CM060254.1, on the reverse strand, counting down.
CCACGCAGGGGTGTTGTTGACTAGTTGATGAAAATGCGTAGCCTGCGTTATGACGTGTTTAAAGGCGACCACTTCAAAACTCACCAGGAGATGGAAAGAATGCAGGATTAATGGAATTCAGGTGCAGCAGCAGAGAGAACGCAGGAGATGATTTAATGCATGAGGAGGAACTAAGAGAAGACGCTATTAAAACGCCTGATTACTGAGAGTAAACTAGCACTCCTGCTGTGTAATAGCCGTGTGGAAAAACAAAGGCCAAGACGAGAACGTAAAATAATTCTCAGTTTATTTCATCAGTATCCGAGAAAGTTAGTGTAGTTGTAATAGTCACAGTCCACAAATCCTGCTCACGAAAACGACACTTCCAGTGTAGTACAGAATTAATAGCTCAAGTGACAGAAAATGGGTGATGGCAGCTCACTGTCACCCTAAAACAAATCAAATGAAATACAAATCACTCACCAAAAAATAAGAGAGGGGCATTTGAGTGAAATGTGTTCATTAGGATAACACAATTGTGTTAAATATGTAACTGGGGACAGCATATTACAATTAAAACAGTCAAAGTCACTACTTAAAATACCATTATCAGAAGTATTTTTTTGGAAGCCTAAAGAAATGTGTCATTACGCGTCTTGCAGTTTAGAATGCTTTAACAGAGAGGAAGAGGAGGAGGACATACTCTGCAAACAGAATATACAAAACCAGAGTGTCTTTCCTTGACAAAACAGATGAGGATGTTGTGAAGAGATACCGGCTTGACAAACAGGCTATAGCAGATCTCTGTGACGAGTTAAAGGGAGACCTTCAGAGTGCTGCTGCCAGGAGCTGTGCTTTTCCCGCTGCCTTAACCTTTTATGCCACCGGGTCATTCCAGATCTCAACCGGGGATATCTCTGGAATGTGCCAGTCTTCCGGGATATCTCTGGAATGTGCCAGTCTTCCGGGATATCTCTGGAATGTGCCAGTCTTCCGGGATATCTCTGGAATGTGCCAGTCTTCCGGGATATCTCTGGAGTGTGCCAGTCTTCCGGGATATCTCTGGAATGTGCCAGTCTTCCGGGATATCTCTGGAATGTGCCAGTCTTCCGGGTGCAAGTGCTTCCGCCAGGTTTGCTTTGGTTAAGACCGCAAATAAATTCATAGTTTTCTATTACCCTTGTACAGCAACAGAAACTGAAACAAGAATTGTACGACTATGTATCATTCCCAAATGTGCTAGCAGCTGTTGATTGCACACATATTTACATTCGGGCACCTTCAGAATATATAGGAAATGTTTTCATTCAATGGACATGCAGCTAGTGTGTGATGCAAAGTGTCTTATCACTAATGTTGTTGCAAAGTACCCTGGCTCGTGTCATGCTTCTTTTATACTGTCTGACCTATTCCAGAGGAATGTCATTAGCGGAGGATGGCTGCTGGGTAAATACCCAGCGGCTTTATTAGTTACGTCACAGCATACATGTCCTAATCCTGTATTATTCATTGATATGAATTATTCATCATATGTTATTCCACTGAGGTGACAGCGCTGTGTTTTGAAACCCTGGTTAAGGACTCTGTAAGTGTTCCACAGACACCAGAGGAAAACGCATACCACGTTGCGCACTGTGCCACCCAATGCGTGATTGAAAGGACTTGGTATTTTGAAGGGCCGGTTAAGATTTCTGTACACTTCTGGTGGTTCTCTGCTCTACGCCCGATCAAAGTATGTGACATATTTGAGGCGTGCTGTGCATTACACAGCATTGTAGTACGTCGTGGTATAGAGCCAGACTTTGAAGTAGGACCACAAATGAATGAAGATGGAATCAATGAACAGTGTGCTAATGCCCATCATCAAGCGACTGGAAGTGGCAGGGATGTGCGACTTGAACTAATAAGAAATGTGTTTGGACACCAGGTTATTTCACGAGTATGAAAGAAAATTTATTTACAGTTTGATCTGTTACTTTTTTTGTAAGAAAATAATAAATTCTGTCCCTTTGGAACTCTTAAATTTCCTCCATGGATAACAGAAAATGTTTGTATAACAAAAAATAATATTCTGGGCATTCACCGTTGTCAAACCAGACAATAAATATTCTCATCGTCAAACCTCCATTTCAATGTTTGAATCATAAAACTTTGATAAAAATATTTATAAATAATAGTCACCGTCAATTATGTAGCCTAATTAATACAAATATAATGAATGTTATTGCTTTAATGTAGGGCGTAAATCTACGTTTAATTGACTACACGTTTAAACCCATTGTTCATCCGGTCGTTTAACCATTTAAACGGCCAGAAATTAAATGTTTCACTCATTTCATATTTTTATATTTTACTTCCAATATTTTAAGTCATATTTTAACCTCGTACCATATAGATCCACTTAAAGACAAACAATGGTAAACATAAAAGCATAAAGGAGGATTGTAAGTTAGCACTAAAATGTAATCTATTTTACTAGCATAAAAAACACATTCATAGTCGATTTTACACGTACCATTTCTCCAGAAGCTCCATAAAAAGTGTGTGTATCCAACATCGAAAAAACATCAAAAAACAACAACTTTAAATTAAACTTAAAACACAGTGACAAGATTCCATTTTTATTTTCATTCACTTGTATATTGTTGGCAGGAAGCAAAACATGACCAGAACCAAAAAAACTTTTTTTTTTTTTCATTAAAAATCAAAGCCGTTGTCTGACACAATACTAGTTCCCAGCGTCCCTCCCCTTCACAACTGCGCTTGCGCATTCACGTGAAAAAATAAAGACTTCATTTCCCAGCATCCCTTTCTTTTACGGCTTCTCGGTTCAGCTCGCTTGAATAAAATATGGACAAATAAAAAGGTGTAAGCACTTTGTAACAGACATCTTATTCACCGTTCTTTTTATAAATAAATAAATAGTAGCTGCATGTTTTTCTTTTCCAATGTGTTAGTGTTTTACTGTGGCGTGAATGGAGCCGGAGGTGCCTTAATCACACAGGCTATTCACTTTACTGAAATAATGTAGTCTTAAGACTAGGGCCCTATGGAATTCGTGTTATTTTGTTTTGATTCCCATTTTATTTTATTTTTCTGATTTCCGTTTTTACCGTTCAAAAAAAAATGTAATTAGGTTAATTTAAATTAACTTATGCACACCGCAGGCAAGGTGAACAACACAAAACCGTAAACCTACAGGCTTCTACTTTTTCCATTTGGTTTGTGTTCGTCTTCATTGGATTAAGTATTGTTTTATCTAATTGTATTGAAAAATAGTATTGTTAACTTTAAAAACAGGTAGTATTTGGTTTTTATTTATTTAGTGCAGTGTGGGGCGCTCCAAATCAAACAGATAGGCATGTTTCATAACTTTTAGTTTTGAATTTGATCAATTCTATATTACTGCTATGCCCATGGTTTCACTACCATAAATCTTCTCTGTGAACATTGGGATTGTATTGTTCAAAGTGACTGCTGTAATAGCAGTCTGTGTGAGAGGTACTTTTTGTGTGGTAATACAGACGTTAAAAATAGTCTGCAACGTTGTCTAATTGTTTAAGTCCTTAAAAAGGTTTCTATTTATTTTCCATGGTTGCATTTATTTAACGCACTCAAACGGTGAATTATTTTCACTGATTCAGTTGTTTATCCCTTACAGAATACCCCGCCTCATTTCTAACCGAGCTACAGAAACCGTCCCCCCGCCACCCATTCCCATACTTTTGAAACCAAAGTTACGCCACTGCCTGTACTGACCATTCGTTTCATGTTTTCCCTTCAAATATGTAAATCTCAAGCTTAATGCTCTACTGCCAAATGCATTTTTTTCGTACAGCACTTAATTCCGCGTTAATATTCTTTTGATTCCGTGATTCCGTCCATGCTCTTGTTAACACGGATTCCATAGAGCCCTATAAGACCTGAAAAAGGGCAATGCGATGGAGATACACAACAATGCAGGAAGCTGGTCTGCCCTTAATTTATGCAAGACGTATTTAGAGTGATCACGTGGAAGAACAGGTCAGGCTTCCTTAAAGGGGAAACCATAGAAAGGGAACATATCTTTGCGGAAAATATGCAAAAATAATTTGATAATATATTTTACTGTTAAATTGTATTTAAGCATATAATACAAATTTTAAAGGAAAATATTTTTAACCCTTACAGCCCTACTTTAATGTCATAATAGCGTTTTTTGATCCCTCGAGGACCCTCACAGCATTGACTTCATCAGCAATTGTTTTCCGTACCTTAAGTTTCTCAGCGTTTTCCAAATTAAACCGATTCACTCTAAAACGTGTGGCAAAGCGGTTAACAGTGTGCCGGTGCAGGAATGCAGCAGTGATCAATGAGCAGGCAGACAACGATAATGCAGGTGCAGTGATATTTTATTTGTACAATCCAAACAGCAGTTAACAATAACAATGAGAACAGACAATACGGCGTCGTGTATCGCTCTGTTTTGATCCCTGGTTTGGTCCCGAAATAATAACAGTCCCGTTCCTAAACACCAACACGTAACATAAAACACAAACACAAGTCCACAGTGCATGCTAAAGTGCTTGTGGTGTAAATACAGTTATTCGTGAACTAGGTGCAGTGTTGTCTGGGTTTAGTGCTGGTCTTTAGCGACAGCTCCGGATCGTGTTAGCCATCTAATAACAAACAAACAGTTTTTAGACACAACAAACAAAACACTCACGATTTACAATATGGGGTAACAAGGAACAGATCACTTCACTACGCCCCCTTTTGTACCTTCAATCATGACCCCTTGGTTAACTAGTGCAACCGCTCCGCCCCCTTTCTAGATGACCTTCTAACCCTGGGAATGAATTGTCTGGCTATCCAGTCCAAGGCACTCTGTTCCCTTTACACGGCGCCCTCACAGGTCGGGAGAGAGATTCGTCACCAAGAATCATTCTGTCTCTGTCACAAACATCTTCGAAGGATATCGGTTTCCTGCTTCATCCATTGTTTCCTCTCAAACTTTGTTGAGCGCACCTTTCGGCAAGAGGGCGTGTGTGCACTTATTAAGGCTATTTCAATGATAATTTATTATGCTGATTCGCAGGCTTGCATTAATGCATTTTTTGTCCCAACCCTATTGAAAATTGTATTTTTTGCAACTGCTCGCAAAGTCAGGCACACACTGCGTTGCATCCCAAGTTATAGAATAACACCAGGGTCCACTGTGACTCATTTGAATAGTGATCCTTATTAGGCCAGTTTATTATGTGATTATTTCATGTGAATCGACAATACACGTGAAACTTGGCAGGGAAAGCTTGTGAAAGTGTCCCAAAAAACTGTCTCAGTATTTTACCGTGAAAGTCTCCATTTCTTGTGAGACTTAAAACTATTACTAAAAATGTTTGATAAACTGCATCGTGAGCTTGTGAATTCAGGTGGTTACAGCTACTGTACAGTACTTCAGAATACACTTGCACATAGCTTTCCAAACTGTCAAAACGTCTTTATTGTAAAGTACTACCAAGTACTATGTTTAAATGTGTATAACTATACTCCAATGCAATTTCTCCTAGTTACTTATGTCTGAGCAAAACCTGTGTCCATCCTCCACTTACGTCCTTTGGAGCGATAAAGTGGCTCAGGTGTTAATATCCATAAGGGAAGAGGATATGATGAGGCAGCGTGATGCAATCCACAACATGAACATTAACCCACTCTCAAAATAAAATGTGGTGTGGAATTTTCATGACTTATTTCTTGGGAACAATACTACTCAATATTCCAATTCTTTCCAATTCTTTCCAATTCTGCTTGCCTGAACACCTCCTTACGGTCCTGGCACAGATTGTGCAGGATACAGCAGGCTGTAATAATTTGGGGAACAAGCTCGTGGTTCACTTCAGTACGATTCAGTAGTATCCGCCCCTCCCTTGCAATAGCCCAAACGCCTGTTCAACGACCAATCAGATTTGGCCCAGTTTATTATTAATAAAGATCTAACCCCCCCCACCCCAACACACACACACACACACACACACACAGATGATGTGTGAAAAGCAGTGTGGGTGACAACACTAAAACATAGTATTAAAAAAGCAGGCACTATCCATCAGCAAATCAGATCTTTAAAATAACCATTCAAACACGATAACAGGTGGATTCTTTCTCCTGAAACTTTTCTCTGCTCATGTAAACAGTGTTTTGGGGACTTCAAAGGTTACCAGAACGAGAATCTAAGTGGGCCATCAGCATGGCTAATTTAAATCCCCTCCTTCTTCTTCATTTGCAAGCTTTTTGTATTATTATTTGGCAAAATCAGTTATTTTTCAGTTTCTTTTGAGAGGAACAGTAGTTCCTTGTGCCAAGTAGTCAGCGAAGCTTGGTATACGTGGGATTTGAGCCTAAAACCTTCAGTTTGCAAGCATGTTGTGTTACTGTCATCAGTGCTACACGATTAGTTGAGACAAGCAGACAAGTGCAACACGATTAGTTGAGACAAGTATTTTGAACGATGAAGTCAGCCAGCTAAGAATTCTTAGGTCTTCTATTTTAGAGATTTTGTGAGTCATCTTTCATCTTCATCTCATCATCATTCTGATCTTGAGCCCTGAAAAATGTTGTTTTCCTGTCAGTGTAACGCTCATTGTGGTCCCTATTGGTGCAAGGGAGTAAGGTTTCCTCTCTCTATGCTGGTTGATGAGAGTAACGCTATTTGTGGTCCCCACTGGACAAAAAGGAACATAATTTCTGAGAATTAGCTATGCTGAAGGATAGCCTATATATTTGGTAAAAGTAAAACATAAATAAATAAATAAATAAATAAATACATTAATAAATATTGAAATAAGTGAACACATAAATGTATACATTGACATTTTTTTATCTTGATATGTATTTATTTATTTTTCTCTATCATATAAACACTGACATTTAATACTGTATGAAATGAAAATAAATATTCAACAGTTCTTGTTCGATTGTATATTGAAGATTTTTGTACATAAATGTTGTCATGCTTTCATATATTTTACTTTAAAAAATATATAAGGGGAACAGGTCACGCCATTACTTAGCATGCCCTGAGTACTACTTACTAAACATGAAAACGTTACAATATGCTAAATGAATGGATCAAGCTTATTATGATAATTTGCAAAATCAGATAAAAGCTTTCAATACAATCAGGATAATCCATAATCATTATTTACAAAATCTTGTTCTTGTTAAAAACTGTAACTCCACTGCTATACTACTTGCAAATGTTGTGAAATGGAAGTACAAACTGTGGTGTGAAAGCTAGGGGTGTCTGCACTGCAAGCTGCATCAGAAGCATGTCTTGGGTTTGATTCCCACACAGCGTTTTATATATATATATATATATATATATATATATATATATATACAGTACTGTGCAAAAGTTTTAGGCAGGTGTGAAAAAATCCTGTAAAGTAAGAATGCTTTCAAAAATAGACATGTTAATAGATTATATTTATCAATTAACTAAATGCAAAGTGAGTGAACAAAAGAAAAATCTAAATCAAATCCATATTTGGTGTGACCACCCTTTGCCTTCAAAACAGCATCAATTCTTCTAGGTACACTTGCACAAAGTCATGGATTTTGTAGGCATATAGTCAGGTGTATGATTAAACAATTATACCAAACAGGTGCTAATGATCATCAATTCAATATGTAGGTTGAAACACAATCATTAACTGAAACAGAAACAGCTGTGTAGGAGGAATAAAACTGGGTGAGGAACAGCCAAACTCAGCTAACAAGGTGAGGTTGCTGAAGACAGTTTACTGTCAAAAGTCATACACCATGGCAAGACTGAGCACAGCAACAAGACACAAGGTAGTTATACTGCATCAGCAAGGTCTCTCCCAGGCAGAAATTTCAAGGCAGACAGGGGTTTCCAGATGTGCTGTCCAAGCTCTTTTGAAGAAGCACAAAGAAACGGGCAACGTTGAGGACCGTAGACGCAGTGGTCGGCCAAGGAACTTTACTGCAGCAGATGAAAGACACATCATGCTTACTTCCCTTCGCAATCGGAAGATGTCCAGCAGTGCCATCAGCTGAGAACTGGCAGAAAACAGTGGGACCCTGGTACACCCATCTACTGTCCGGAGAAGTCTGGTCAGAAGTGGCCTTCATGGAAGACTTGCGGCCAAAAAGCCATACCTCCGACGTGGAAACAAGGCCAAGCGACTCAACTATGCATGAAAACACAGGAACTGGGGTGCAGAAAAATGGCAGCAGGTGCTCTGGACTGATGAGTCAAAATTTGAAATATTTGGCTGTAGCAGAAGGCAGTTTGTTCGCCAAAGGGCTGGAGAGCGCATACGAATGAGTGTCTGCAGTCAACAGTGAAGCATGGTGGAGGTTCCTTGCAAGTTTGGGGCTGCATTTCTGCAAATGGAGTTGGGGATTTGGTCAGAATTAATGGTCTCCTCAATGCTGAGAAGTACAGGCAGATACTTATCTATCATGCAATACCATCAGGGAGGCATCTGATTGGCCCCAAATTTATTCTGCAGCATGACAACGACCCCAAACATACAGCAAAAGTCATTAAGAACTATCTTCAGCGTAAAGAAGAACAAGGAGTCCTGGAAGTGATTGTATGGCCCCACAGAGCCCTGATCTCAACATCATCGAGTCTGTCTGGGATTACATGAAGAGAGAGAAGCAACTGAGGCTGCCTAAATCCACAGAAGAACTGTGGTTAGTTCTCCAAGATGTTTGGGCCAACCTACCTGCCGAAGTTCCTTCAAAAACTGTGTGCAAGTGTACCTAGAAGAATTGATGCTTGATGCTGTTTTGAAGGCAAAGGGTGGTCACACCAAATATGGATTTGATTTAGATTTTTCTTCTGTTCACTCACTTTGCATTTAGTTAATTGATAAATATAATCTATTAACATGTCTATTTTTGAAAGCATTCTTACTTTACAGGATTTTTCACACCTGCCTAAAACTTTTGCACAGTACTGTATATATATATATATATATATATATATATATATATATATATATATATATATATATATATATATATATATATATATATATATTGGTATACAGTGCCTTGCATAAGTATTCACCCCCTTGGGGGATTTTTACCATTTGATTTACACAACATACTTAACACTTTGGAGGTCCAAAATATTTTTTATTGTGACACAAAAGTTAATTAAACAAAAAAAAGACATTTGTTGGTTGCATAAGTATTCACCTCCCTGAGTCAATATTTGGTAGAAGCACCTTTGGCAGCAATTACAGCTGTGAGTCTTTTTGGGTAAGTCTCTACCAGCTTTGCACAACTGGATCCTGCAATTTTTGCCCATTCTTCTTGGCAAAATTGCTCAAGCTCTGTCAAGTTGGATAGGGACCGTTGGTGAACAGCATTTTTCAAGTCTTGCCACAGATTCTCAATCGGATTGAGGTCTGGGCTTTGAGTGGGCCATTCTAAGACTTTCAGGTTCTTGTTTTTAAACCCCTCCAGTGTAGCTTTGGCATTGTGTTTAGGGTCATTGTCCTGCTGGAAGGTGAACCTCCGCCCCAGTCCCAGGTCTCTTGCAGACTGAAACAGGTTTTCCTCTAGAATTTCCTTGTATTTGGCTCCATCCATCTTGCCCTCAATCCTGACCAGTTTCCCAGTCCCTGCCGATGAAAAGCATCCCCATAACATGATGCTGCCACCACAATGCTTCACCGTGGGGATGGTCTTTTCAGGGTGATGAGCAGTGTTGGCTTTGCACCACACATGGCGTTTTGCGCTAAGGACAATTTTGGTCTCATCAGACCAGAGAACCTTTTTCCACATGTTTGCTGTGTCTCCCACATGCCTTTTGGCAAAATCCAAACGGGATTTGATATGGGTTTTTTTCAGCAATGGCTTTCTTCTCGCCACTCTTCCATAAAGCCCAGCTTTGTGGAGCGTCCGGGTTATGGTTGTCCAATGGACGGTTTCTCCCATCTCAGCTGTGGATCTCTCCAGCTCCTTCAGTTACCATTGGCCTCTTGGTTGCTTCTCTAATGCCCTCCTTACCTGGTCACTGAGTTTTAGTGGACGGCCTTCTCTAGGCAGAGTCGCGGTTGTGCCATATTCTTTCCATTTTTTAATAATGGATTTAACGGTGCTCCGGGGGATGTTCAAAGTTTGGGATATTTTTTATAACCCAACCCTGATTGGTGCTTCTCCAGAACTTTATCCTGGACTTGTTTTGATAGTTCCTTGGTCTTCATGATGCTGTTTGTTTAGATATGCTCTCTAACAAACTCTGGGGGCTTCCAGAAACAGGTGTATTTAATCTGACACATGTGACACTTGCACACAGGTGGACTCCATTCAACTAATTATGTGACTTCTGAAGGCAATTGGTTGCACCAGAGCTTATTTAGGGGTGTCACAGCAAAGGGGGTGATACTTATGCAATCAAGGCTTTTCAGTTTTTTTTTTTATAAATAATTTTGAAAAATATGTAGATTTTTTTCCCCACTTCAACATTATGGACTATTTTGTGTAGATCAGTGACAAAAAATCCTAATTAAATCCATTTTAATTACAGGTTGTAACACTACAAAATGTGGAAAAGTCCAAGGGGGTGAATACTTATGCAAGGCACTGTATAAAGTAGAAAATATAGATGCCGGCACTACAGAGATGTTTCAGTCCATTTAATCAGACACGAGGTGCTTTGTCCCAGGAAAAGTTAAATATATAGATACATATACTGATGCACAAAATCAACTCAACACTCGGGTCTAATTGATTTAATCAAATATTTTAAACATAGATATCAAACAAAACAATCATGATAAGTTTAACAGGGCCGGCGCCACAGGGGGGCACCAGGAGGCAATGCCCGCCCAAAGTCAAGCTGGTGCCCACCCAGTTTGAGTCTTCTCAGCCTTGATCAACAATTCATATACTATAATTTATAGAACATTTAGTGTTTTTAAGTCAGGTTTATATTTATTATATGTTATCTATAAACAAACCCCAGAGTGTCGCCCGAGTTACCCCCTTCCAGATCCCTACGTATTTATGTAATCGCCGTACAACACGCACACTGAAAAAGTAAAGCAGGGGGCGGGTCTTATGTGTGCTGGTGAACATTTCACAGAAAATGAAGTAAATATTTAGTGAGTGTAAATTTAACCTCTATCATCTAGAGTGATGGATATTAGAAAGTGGATAAATAAAAACTGATGCTGGTCATGAATCTGTATCGGAGACAAGCAGCGAGGAAGTTAACAGTCCTGATGAAAATCCTTCAGCCAGCTCAAACAACTTGCAGGCCCCGGCAGCAGCAACAGCCCTGGATGATTTAGGTATGGAAAACCCAGCTCAACCAGACCTTAAGAAGTTTCCATCGCACAGTTTTGGAGACAAAACAAGATCATTTAACCTGGCTTGGTATAACAACAGGAAATGGTTAGAGTACTCCATTAAGTCAGATTCATTTTTTTTTTTGCATGCAGAAAATGTGGATATTTACAGGAAATGCCGACCTTGCCTTTATTGTTAGTGGATATTGTGATTGGAAGCACACAATTGAATCCAATAAAGGTTTAAATAAACATGCATTAAGTAAGGGTCATCTACACTGTATGGCTGCTTGAAATGAAAGAAAAGAAGGAGGTGCTCTGGAAAGGCTGTAGCCACCCTTGTGAATACCAGTCATCTTGAGAGGAATCGGTACTATATGGCTGCAATTATTGACATGATTGAATTCCTTGCAGTACATGAACTGCCGTTCAGGGGCAGTGACAAATCTGTTGACATTGCGGATAGATCTAGAGGAGTTTTCCTGGGTTTATTTGAATACACTTTAAGAAAAGATCCAGAGCTGGCAAAAGTTTACCAAACTATACAAGGCAATGCTAAGTGCACCTCGCACGATATACAAAATGAAATAATCGAAATAATGTGTGAAACTGCGAAGGAAGACATAATACGAGAAATCGGGGATTCGTGGTATACAGTAAAAGCTGATGGAACACGAGACCCAACTGGTTGTGAAAACATCTCGATTATAGTTGGTTTTGTAACTTTTGGCCCATCTTGCTCGTTTGGTTGTTAGTAGCTTATTGATCCCAGAATCTCATTAAGCAGCTTCTTGAAGGATCCCAGGGTGTCAGCTTCGACAACATTACTGGGGAGTTGGTTCCAGACCCTCACAATTCTCCTCACAATAGTGCCTCCTATTTTCTGTTCTGAATGCCCCTTTATCTAATCTCCATTTGTGACCTCTGGTCCTTGTTTCTTTTTTCAGGTCAAAAAAGTCCCCTGGGTCGACATTGTCAATACCTTTTAGAATTTTGAATCAGATTGCTGCGTAGTAGTCTTTGTAGATTTCTTCAATGTGTGCAGCTCATTATACAAATTTCTAAGGAAACCAACTGTTGCTGTTCTACAAAGGCGAGAAACTTAAACGATTACTCGAGCAGCGCTGGACTGGGCATTACTGTACAGATGGGGTTGTTGTGAAGTCGTTTAACAGCATTGTAGAATTACTTTCAGAAATCCAAAGCACTCAAGGACATGGAACCGAAGTGCCGTGCAAGAAAGAGAGTTTTACATTGAGCAAGCACCTTGAAGACTTTGTGGTTGAGGGATCTGTTGGTCAGCCAGGGGCTGAAGCTGATAATGAACGTGAGCTCAAGAGGCTGTTTTATGGTGTGCTGGATGCCGTACTAGTTGAACTGTCGGCTCATTTTAATGAACGTAATATTAAACTAATTGCAGCGCTACAGGCTGCCGACCCCAATAGCCCAACGTTTCTGGAACTTGTTAATTAGCAACCCTTAGTTAATTTAATCAAGATAGACATTGTTGAAGCTGAATTGCTAGTTGCACGTCAGTTTCTACAGAAGCAGATTAAATCAAGCGAAAATGAAAGGTGGACAACCCAGTCTGTGCTGAAAACGTTTCACAGCGCCCTTGAAGCGATGCCAAGTGTTAAGACAGTGCTACGACTTGCTTTGACTTTTGGGGCTTCTACTGCTATGTGCGAAAACTCATTTTCTACCCTTTCCAACGTACTGACAACACACAGAAGGAGCATGCTTCACAAACTCATACCGTTGACCTTTGAGAAGGATTTGACCCTCAAGTTCCGTGGCGCGTGGAAAGAAATAATAATGAGAATGTTCAATGCAAAAGGGAAGCGAAGATTGCAGCTTTACTGAGGGCTTCTTCATGACATTGGTAAGATGTGTTTTACATTTAATCGATATGCTTTGCCATTATAGATTTTCCTTTGATTTGTTGATTTGCTTATTCAGTTGTTATATGATCAGTAGTTAGCTGTTATTTGTTAATAGGTGCATATAGAGAGTAGCATTGTAAAGCACTTGGGTATTATTATTATTTGTGTCACTCTTGTATTTAAATACCGGTACAATGTGTCAGTTCATATATTATGCGTGGTATGTACATGTGCCCCCCTCCCATGTAATTCCTGGCGCCGGGCCGAGTTTTCAGTGTGAAACGTGACACACTGTCAAAATGAAAACATTACAAAGCTGGTATCGGGTATGATCTCCCTGAGCATGAACACAATCCTGGCAGCGTTGACGCATAGACCTGATCAGCCTCAGGATAGACTGCTGTGGGATGTTCCGCTTCTCTTCCTGTGCAGCTGCAGCTGGCGAAGGTTGGCGTCTCACAGTTCAGTTCAGTTATTTGCGATGAATTTTGTTCTGGGGGCAGATCTGCCCCACATGCTGAATAACACATCTCCAATCTGATTGGTTTACATTTGGAGGCAGGGTTATTATTTTACTTTTGACTGTGTTGAATTTCGATTTAGAAAGCTTTGCAAGAGGTGTTCCTTAAAAAAAAAAGAAAACTCAAGAGATACATCAGACACTTTGGGGTATTCTGTGCTCATTTGCTTAAACTTGCAAAGCTTTAACAAAACGTGCATGCATACGTTTACAGTATTAAGTAATCTTATATTTAAGCTTTATTTTTTTTAACATCTCTGCTTTCAGAGCTTTTCCTTTATTTAATAAAGCATTTATTTAAGCTTCCTTCATATTAATTAGCAACACTTTCCAACATGTAGACCCAATTGTATGAATAAGGAAGGTATCGTTTTAATGTGTTTTAATTTAGGCTAGTAATAGTGTCCGGTTTTCTATAGAATATTCTTATTTTGAGTAGTATTCAGAGAGCTATGTTTCAAAAGTCCTACATTTTCACAATGTCATACTGTTGTGCTATTATTTACTGCATGACCAAAACATATAGATATACATGTGTTTGCAAGAATGAAGTTCACAGAAGCGGTCATTCATAGTCATTCATTTTAACAATATTATATAGGCCGTCTATAATTATGTACAGGTATGGAATAATTCATATTTATGTTTACAGATTTGTTATTGTCATGGTTGTCCTCTGCCTTGGGGGAAGATGTGTGATTGTCATAAAAGCGGATCGAATTTGCATGAAAAACACAAGCCAAGTTAGTAGAAACAATTGGAGCAACCTTGGCTCCCATTGCTTTTACAGGTGTGCCTATTTGCTTTGAGCTGGGAAGGTTGCCCCAATGGTTTCTTGAAACTTGGCTTGTGTTTTTGATATCTCTATTTTAAATGGCTGGGCACTTTTGATAACTTGGTGTTTTTTTGCATTTCCAATGTGTTTTTTTTTCAGATGTGTTTTTGTTTCACCTGCTTATAATTCTGGGCTGCATCCATAAGCAGCCTTTGCTTCCCCAATAAGATAGGGAGCGAGCCTCACTGCCTCGGTCTGCACTGTCCAGCCTGGGCTTCCCTGATAAGATAGGGAGCGAGCCTCACTGCCTCGGTCTGCACTGTCCAGCCTGGGCTTCCCTGCGAGCCTCACTGCCTCGGTCTGCACTGTCCAGCCTGGGCTTCCCTGATAAGATAGGGAGCGAGCCTCACTGCCTCGGTCTGCACTGTCCAGCCTGGGCTTCCCTGATAAGATAGGGAGCGAGCCTCACTGCCTCGGTCTGCACTGTCCAGCCTGGGCTTCCCCGAGTAAGATAGGGAGCGAGCCTCACTGGCTCGGTCTGCACTGTCCAGCCTGGGCTTCCCTGATAAGATAGGGAGTGAGCCTCACTGCCTTGGTGTGCACTGTCCAGCCTGGGCTTCCCCAAGTAAGATAGGGAGCGAGCCTCACTGCCTCGGTCTGCACTGTCCAGCCGGCCACTCTGGCAACCCTTTCGGCAGTCATCAGGAAAGCCTTGAGTTTGTCACTTTCTGTCATTTTAGCCAATTTAATATTGGTTGTTTGAGACCATGTGACAGAGAACAAATTAATCCAAGTCAACAATCTCCCTCCCAACCTGTGAGGGTGTTGTATACCAGGAACAGTGTGCCCCGGCCTGGATGGTTTGGCAGTTCATTCCAGGGTCACTTGGAAGTCGGCCATCCAAAAAGGGGGCGGAGTCACAATACCAGAAGTCATCGCCTTAATGCGGTATGTGATGTGTCAGTCATGGATTGGAGGGTAAGTGATTGCACTCGCTACCACAGGAGGAGGGACTCAAGGTATATCGGGCGATGGGGCCAAGCAAACTGTTCCTTTGAGTATGGTTATGGAAAGACCTATAAGGATGAACTGTGTTATAAAGAAACTGAGTTTTGTGTGTTGTTTTTGCCTGTCTATTTAAATTGTTATTTGTCATTATAGAAGGCTAAACTCCGGGAGCTGTAACTAAACCGCCAGCAATGAAACCTGGACTCCACCATTTTACACAAATAAACCTGTAAATCACCACTTTCACTAAGAGCACTCACTCTGGACTTGCGTGTGTCTTGTTTAGTGTATTATTATTTCAGGACTGAACCCCGTGATTTACCTGAGCGATACACATTGGTGTTTAGAGTCAGGTATTATTATTTATCAGGAAATAAAGAGCATTTTCACCGTGAACTGTCTTATGTCATCAACACTGCACCTGTGCACTACAAATCACTTTGCCACAGACCACCATCTCCTGTGTACGTTGAGCAGTCACTCTCTCCACCATCTCCTGTGTGCAGGGAGCAGTCACTCTCCCCACCATCTCTGTGTGCAGGGTGCAATCACTCTCTCCACCATCTCCTACGTGCTGGGAGCAATCACTCCTCTATCTCTGTGTGCAGGGAGCAGTCACTCGCCCCATCATCTCCTGTGTGCAGGGAGCAGTCACTCTCCCCATCATCTCCTGTGTGCAGGGAGCAGTCACTCTCTCCCCCATCTCCTGTGTGCAGGGAGCAGTCACTCTCCCCAGCATCTCCTGTGTGCAGGGAGCAGTCACTCTCCCCTATCTCCTGTGTGCAGGGAGCAGTCACTCTCCCCATCATCTCCTGTGTGCAGGGAGCAGTCAATCTCTTCCTATCATCTCCTGTGTGCAGGGAGCAGTCACTCTCTCCCCCATCTCCTGTGTGCAGGGAGCAGTCACTCTCCCCAGCATCTCCTGTGTGCAGGGAGCAGTCACTCTCTCCCCCATCTCCTGTGCGCAGGGAGCAGTCACTCTCTCCCCCATCTCCTGTGTGCAGGGAGCAGTCACTCTCTCCCCCATCTCCTGTGTGCAGGGAGCAGTCACTCTCCTCATCATCTCCTGTCCAAGAATAACTTGAGCCACTGGTGCAAAAAATATTTACAAGCAATTAGTTTTCCACAAAATAAAAAAAAGACAAACACAAAATACCACTGAGTGGGCTATATTGAGCAAGCTATATTTCTGGTTAAGCAACGGTTATTGGTAACTAGGTCAGCCATTATATTAATACTGGTGCCATGTGCAAATATCTGAATTTAAAGGGAGACACAGTTTATTATAACTGGTAGGATTGTCCCCCAGCCCATCTGGAATTCTTCAATGTAATGTAACCTGTTCAATGCTCAGTTTGGAGCTTTGCATGCTAAAATACAGCTGTTTCCATACTGAATTGAGAATTACAATTTTAAACTGATTAAATGGCTCACCACCTTGTTTTTAGTGTTATTATATTTAATTTGACATTTTATTAAGTTTACAAATCGATTGTGACATTTTTGAAAGTCGACCCTCATAATGCCCCCAGCGGTTTTGATACCTCAGCACATGACACCATAATGCTTTAAATGGCAAATGAAAGAATATTATAAGAATGTATCTAATTGCTAAACCAACAGTGTGTTCCGTTATGAAGATCTTGCATCTACCTTGACATTTTATAGGGTCTTGGTCAAATGTGAAATATGCAGAACATGTATACCGAGCATCAAAAGACACATCACTATTGTAACACATTTATTAAAAAAAAAAAAAAAAAGGTATATAAATGAAGGACATTGACAAAATGCACTTAATCACCTAATTAGTGAGACAGTTGATTGGACGCTGGATATGGAGTGATTTCAGCTGTTGAATTGCAAGCTTCATTAAAAGCAATAAAGAAAATCACAGAAATAAACCTGGACTAGGGCAGTGTACTGTGGCTCGCCGTCTTGGGTGCTCAGCCAGCAATTTCAAACCTGGCGAGACGGTATAACCAGACACACTCTGTCAATGACAGGCCACGAACTGGGAGACCAAGAGTAACAACACCTGCCAAGATCAACAGATCATTTTGCAGCATCTTCATGATGTCAGTTGTTAATCAGCACAATAAAAAGTCACTGCACCTGCTCTAAAACAGAGTTTGTCATTTTTCGATCACATCTAGTGAATTTTATCCAAATGTAAGTGATAAGTTTCTTTTGATGCTGAAATATAAGTGATAAGTTTCTTTTGATGCTCAGTATATATATAAATACATAATACTACAATAAAAAGTCAATGTTGTTGTTTTAGGGCTATAGTTTAAACAATGTCACCATCTACAAAAAATATTTAACTTTTTTTTTTCTTTTTTTTGCACATTTGCCTTCAGAAAAAAATAAAAAACAAAAACATGAATGGATTTTTTGTAATAACCCTTTAATATTTTTTCTTAAACATCCTGGTGTTAGTGCATGTTTGGATTTAATAGCACCTCTTTATAACACTGATACTGAAACACATATAATCTCAATTGTTTTCCACTTGATACAGAAGCACCAAGGAGTAAGAGCTGTCAGTGGGTTTGTGCAGCACCATCACAGTCAGGTCCTTACAGTCGGCTGTGCTGCAGCTCCCAGTCCAGTAGCCATCGCTGGACACACTGAGCTCCTGAGTGTCTCTGCTTCCCACCAGCACCTTCGCCACACCGGGGATCTTCACCTTGAACTGCAGGATGCGCTGAGCTGGCAGGACTCCAGAAAGAGGCTCCACCAGCTCATATTCCTGCTGCCAGGAAGCGTAGACCAAAGGGAAGACTGGCCACTGCACGCTGGGGTTGCTGCAGGAGATTAAATAATTACACACAAAATGGTGGTTTTTCCAGGCTGACTTTTCTTTGGCAAAATGGTGAAAAGGTACATGCCGGCCCTGGGGATCTGGATTTTAAATTCCACCCAGTTCCCCTCTCTGTAAATAAAGACATGTCTGCTCAAGTCATCAGAGACATTGACATTCTCCAGACTCAGCTTTAGGATGAAGCTCAGGTCCTTCTCCAGCAGGAATCTGAAGGCACAGCGCCCGTCCTGGGTGTAGACTATAGGGCTGCACTGGGAGGGCTGGAGGAGACCCTTCATCTCTGTTAGCCAGCTGGGGCCCACTGGGTTCCTCATGGCAGAGGGCAGCTTCATTTCTTTATGGACAGACTCACACTGAAGTTGATATTCACACACACAATCATAGGTTTCTGTTGCATCAAATGGATTTGTGTAAATTTTCAGCTGGTGTATCCCGGTACTCTTTGGATAGATATCAAGGCTCATCCCGTCTGATGTCAAGGTGAATGTGCCACATTCTTTTTTCTTGTTTAAGGTGTGCGTGAACAGAGCAGGAGATTGACTCTTCACAGTGATTGTAACCTTCCCATTGACTGTTGTAAAGAGAGAAGCACAGATAACATTTTGTATTGTCCTTTACAGCCAGCCTGTAAGACATAACATTTTGTATTGTCCTTTACAGCCAGCCTGTAAGAACAGCCTGTATTTTCTTGAAACTGCTCTCAAGTACTGCAGCCTAATGCTTGCACTGTAAATATATTATGTAATTTAAGAAACCGTACAATAGTCAACCTTGTTTTTTACAGGTTACGTTTGAACTATAAAAACTTGTAAAGCAATCGTGTGTAGTTAGAACCTTGGGCTTCAACATGTTTACTGACACAACAAGGTTTCAATGAAGATGTCCCAGTGTCTTGAAAACAAGCTGCAGTAAAGTAAAACTTATTATTTACAGAATTACTGTATTATATGTTTTTTGAAGTTTTACAAAGTCAAGTTTCGGCTAATACCTTCAACGTGTTATCTGTCGTAAACAGAAATACACAGAGCTTTGGCGCCACCATACTGATTCTCAGGCCCTGTGTGATTATTATGAGGTGCTTGTCTGTTCTATAGACTGCCGTAATGGCACATACCTGTTTTTATCAGAGACACATTGGGTTTGATGGATAGAAGGCCAATGCTGTAAAAATAGCTTTTTTTCAGAAGAGCATTTTCAAACTGCGAAAGCAACACCCTGGAATCCAGCAGCTGCCATTTCTCTTCCACTGGGAAATGATTCCCAATAAAAAGAGCAGGGTGTGTGAGGAAATAAAACTCATGGTATCTGGAAAACAAAGACAGATTGAAAGGAGATACTGTATAGAAACCCAACCACCAGCTTTGACAAAGCTTTGAAAACTACACAGTGCTAAATTAACAGTTTTTCTAAAATGCCAATGTTAAAAAGCTTCAATAAATAAATAAAATAACTCGGGTGGTTAAATTAGGAGCTCCTTCATGCACCGTGGTTGTTTCTTGCTAGATCTGTAAGCAGTTTGTTTTAGTTATCAGGGTGGTTGTGACCCTTCAGGTTTTAAAGTGAGCTGTCTTGTGTCTTGTTGGAAAGAGGGTCCTGCCTGAGGAAATTGCAACACTCATTCAAACCAGACTTGGCTCACCTGTTTCACTTGATGCAAACATCGGACTTCTAAATCCGGTGTGAAGTGATGTTTTAATTCAACCGTGCAAACTGCCCATTGAGATGTACTAGCAGTGACTAATAGCTGACATATTTAATATGAATAATAGGTACAGACAATATAAAGATTGTAGATGGGCTCACTGGAATGTGAATTGGGAGCAGTTGCTGTTGACATTGCCAGCTCCCCAGGTGCTGTCCAGGAGATGCCAGCTTCCCTCCAGACTCACAGCATTCCAGGAGTGATCTGGCTCTCTGCTGAATGGTTTCCCAGGCACATAGCTGAACCCTTTGGAGTAGCCCGACACCTCCACGCAGCCAATCCCTGCAAAGCTGAACCCAACAAAGCTGTGGACTCATTCACGCGAATGATCTTCTAAGCAATTCAAGTCAAAGAAGGTTTATAATGCAGATGGAGTCATGTGCAGGGATGTAGCTTCAGAAAACAGTCATTATAACCCTGGAAAATGTATCGAACACATTTTAGAAATCAATAGTTATTGTTCTGCACGTCTTTGTAATTCCGATTTGACAGTGATGTTTATGAAATTGGAGTAGCAATGAAGAGTGAGGAACATTTCTCCAGAAGCTTCTGTTACTGAAATCCTGTCACAATCTTTGTATCAGTTTTCTTTTACATTATTTGTTTGTAAAATACTTGAACAAAGGTTTTATTAAAACTGTGTCCGTTGTAGTTGTTCCAGTGACACAGAGGGGATGTAGCATTCATTTAGGCACAATAAGCACAGTACAGTGTTGTAACACTTACTAGCACATCTCCTTGAAGAGTCCCGTGTACCCAGGGCACATGGCCTTTCCAGTCCGCAGCACATCTTCCGAGGCCCCCATCCGCAGCCCTTCATCATGAAATGCCTCAGTGTTATATTCTGTGAAGGCAGAAGCAATGCAGGCCATCCCACGTGATTTGTGGGGGGGGGGTGGACATTATCAACACCAGATTCCTATTATTGAGCCATTTGTGGTTTGAAGTTGCAGGAGACTCGTAAGCTTTTGTTGCCTTATAGTCTGGAATTAAAATGCATTAAAATAGTTTTTTTTCATTTATCTACACATCCTACCCCACAACTTCCAAGTGTAAAAAATATTCTAGAAATTTGTAGAAAATTAATTAAAAATAAAAACTGAAATAGCTTGGTTGGATAAGTGTCCACCCCACTTGTAATAGCAATCCTAAATTAGCTCAGGTGTAACCAATCACCTTCAAAATCACACGTTAAGTGGCCTCCACCTGTGTTAAATTGTAGTGATTCACATGATTTCAGGATAAATTCAGCAGTTCCTGTAGGTTCCCTCTGCTGGGTAGTGCATTTCAAAGCAAAGATTCAACCATGAGCACCAAGGAGCTTTCAAAAGAACTCCAGGACAAAGTTGTTGAAAGGCACAGATCAGGATATGGGTATAAAAAAATATCAAAGGCCTTGAATATCCCTTGGAGCATGGTCAAGATGATTATTAAGAAGTGTAAGATGTATGGCACCACCAAGACCCTGCCTAGATCAGGCCACCCCTCCAAACTGGATGACCGAGGAAGAAGGAGACTGATCAGAGAGGCTACCAAGATGCCAAGATGCAACTTTGCAAGAGCTACAGGCTTTTATGGCCAAGACTGGTCAAAGTCTGCATGCGACAACAACATCCCAAGCACTCCACAAATCTGGCCTATATGGTAGGGTGGCAAGAAGGAAGCCATTACTTGAATCCCGTTTGAAGTATGCAAAAAAACACTCAGGAGATTCTGTAGCCATGTGGCAAAAAGTTTTGTGGTCTGACGAAACTAAAATGGAACTTTTTGGTCTAAATGCAAAGCGGCAGGGACTGGGGCACTTGTCAGGATAGAAGGGAAAATGAATGGAGCAAAGTACAGAGAAATCCTTGAGGAAAACCTGCTGCCCTCTGCAAGAAAGCTGAAACTGGGACGTAAGTTCACCCTTCAGCATGACAACAACCCAAAGCACACAGCCAAAGCTAAGGAACAAAAAGGTAAATGTCCTTGAGTGGCCCAGTCAGAGCCCCGACCTAAATCCAATTGAAAATGTGTGGTATGACTTGAAGATTGCTGTCCATCAATGCTCCCCAATGAACTTGACGGAGCTTGAACAGTTTTGTAAAGAAGAATGGTCAAATATTGCCAAATCTAGGTGTGCAAAGTTTGTAGAGACCTATCCCAACAGACTCACAGCTGTAATTGCTGCCAAAGGTGCTTCCACCAAGTATTAACTCAGGGGTGTGGAGACTTATCCAATTATGATCTTTCAGTTTTGTATTTTTAATATATACTTTTTTTCTCAATAAAAACTATTTTCCCCTTAACAGTGTGGAGTATGGTGTGTAGATAAGTGAAAAAAAATCCTAATTTAATGCATGAAACTCTGAGGCACTGACACAACAAAATGTGAGAAAAGTTCAATGGGGTGTAGACTTTCTATAGGCACTGTATGTGTACAAAATTACAGCAATATAGCTTTAAGATTTTTGCTTTTTTTGCACACTTTTCTTCCCAGTTATTTGTTTGAGTGTGTGTTTAACCCAAGCATTTAGATGTAACAGTCGGTCGTTTCTCTTTGTAAAACAGCATGGAGTAAAGTTGTTTAGTTTTCCTGTATGTTCTGTGTGCAATCATACTTGCAACTCCACTACAAAATAAACTTGATTGGAACAGAGAAATGCCTCCATATACAGTGTGTGTGTGTGTGTGTGTGTTTGTGTGTGTCTGTGAGAGAGAGGGGAGAGAGATGTTGTCAAAGTTTGCATACCCCGGCTCCCGAGTGGCGCATCCAGTAAAAGCACTCGCTATAGTGCAGGATGCGCTCTATAGCCTGGACGTCGCCGGTTCGAGTCCAGGCTATTCCACAGCCGACCGTGGACGGGAGCTCCCAGGGGGCGGCACTCAATTGGCCGAGCGTCGTCCGGGGGGAGGGAGGGTTAGGTCGGCCAGGGTGTTCTCGGCTCACTGCGCACCAGCGACCCCTGTAGTCTGGCCGGGCGCCTGCGGGCTTGCCTGTAAGCTGCCCAGAGCTGCGTTGTCCTCCGACGCTGTAGCTCTGAGGCGGCTACACGGTGAGTCTGCAGAGTGTAAAGAAGCGGGCGGCTAACGGCAGCGTGTGTTCATCTTCGCCCCTCCCGAGTCAGCGCAGGGGTGGTAGCGGTGAGCTGAGCCTAAAAATAATTGGCCATTTCAAATTGGGGAGAAAATAATAAAAAAAAACTAATTGGCAACGACTAAATTTATATAAAAATAAAAAAAATAAAAAGTTTGCATACCCCAATGTAATGATTTGAGTCTGTTCCTTACCAATGTGGTGAGTGACCCAAATCCAGATTGCTCGCAGCTTTTCTAGATCAGTCTGTGCTTTCTGGAGCAGCTCTTTCACCAGGACCTCCACACTGCTCCGAGTGCTTACCTGCTGAAAACAAGCAGTCATTCACAGCAGCAGTGAAGAGCAGGGTCTTTATACATATCTATATATTTGAAACCGTTTGTAAACCATACCTGAGAGGCAAAGACATAAAGTTGTTTGAATTTCTTCAGATCCACCTGGAGGCTCTTTAAACTGGACTGGTCCCAAGGGTAAGCTGGAACAAGAATGAAAAACAAAATGACAGATCTGGACATAGCAATCTGAACAATAAATAAATACCACGTTTTGTCTTTGCAGTGGAAAATAGCCATATGGCATATATTTATGGGATAATGAGGTAATAATGGAACAGTTCAAATAATTGATTCTTTATTGCCTCATTATTACAGAGGAACACTATTCTACAACTTTGTAAAGTTATTTATTTGTTTACCTTTGTCTGAAATAATCATCCCTGTGGAGAGTTTCTTCAGTAAAACAGTGCTTTTAGAAAAGGTCTAATTAATAATTAGTGTACCTTACTGAGCTATAACAGACCGGCTGACCTCCATAGAAAAAAATGGGAGACAAGTCTCTGCTTGTTGTAAAATTAGTAAAGATACGATTTTGGCGCAGTGATTTTTTGTACATTTCACAAGCGAGTTGCAGAAAAAAACAAGAATTCACGGAAAGGCCACAAAATAATGTAGGTTTAGCTACATCAACATACACAAGGGCTTTTAAATAGTACGTTATTGTTTTGTTTATAAATATGACGGCGTAGCCGATTTATTTTGTTTAGTAGTGTGGATGGGTAGCCCCATCCACAGCAGTTTAAAAACCTCGTGCAGAAGGTGGCCATCTCCTGAATTAAGTGATTAATTTGTTGCTAAATTGGGAGATGGTCACCTGCATAAAAGCCTGCAGCTCGCTGCACTCAAGGTGGGTGTATGAGAGAAGCGGAGAGAGTGAGGAGAGAAAACGAAACTAAAAAAAAAAATTAGATACAGGATTAGTGAAAGCTACAGCCCAGCCTGACCTGTGTTGTTTTTGTATTCATGATTTTGTTTTTTTTAACCTTTTTATTTCGCTCTGTGAGCAAGTGTTTTGTGTTCAAACCTTTTATTTTATTTTTGTATTATTTAAATAAATGGCACCGCCGCGTCATTTATTTGGAAACTGTAGTGCCTGGTGTCATTATTTTCAGTTCCTGCTTCTGTCTGACGTCACCGTCTTAGCCATCCTGCCACATACACCAAAACCAATAATATAAAGACTACTGCTTTTGACTGCTGGGAAGTTTTGATGTTACTTTAGAGTACAAAACTTAGTTAAAGGTCCTTTCACACCAACATAACATTATTTTTTAATTTTTTTTTTTTTTTTTTAATATGTACGATGCAGGCTTCCACATCGGCCACGTAGCGAAACAGACAGGGTCTGAAATAAATGGTGTTCCTCTGTTCGCGTCTGGCGTAAATGTGTGTGTAATATATATATATATATATCCAGTCCCTGCCATCCAGTCCGGTGCTGCTGTGTACGTTCCCTTGCCCCTTGCTGACTTTCTGCCTGGACCTCTCTGTGCTAGACCTGGAGCCCAGGAGTCTACACCATTGGCCACAGTTCATCTCCTGGTACCCTGCGCCACTCTCCCCGAAAACCAAGATGACGCTGTGCTGCTCCCAGACGTCGCTGTGCTGCTCCCCGTGTGAGTGGACATCGTTCTGCCGATCCCCAGTTCAGATCACTGCCCGCTGCTGTATCCTCCAGTTCTCCAGATGTCACTTCAGTCACCCCTGCCATCCCGTTTGGGTCCTGTCACTGGTTTGCGGTCCTGACCTGGATGCGCCGTTAAAGGAACCGACCCACCCTCAAGTTCGCCCGAAGAAGGGGGACAAGATGGAAGATATGGGATTTGAGGGGGGGCTGGTTTGATTTTAAAGGTGGAGGGGAAGCGGCCTTGGAATAACCGTGTGTGTTTTACACAAGGTGGAGGATGTGTGACAGACTGGGGGGAGGAAGAGGAAAATATGTAGTTCATTAGGGGCTAAAGAACTACTTCCCCAGAATGCCACAGGATGGAGTCAGGAGTCGTCACCTGGCTCCAATCTGTAATCATTATCACCTGCCTGTGATTAGCAGCAGGTATATAGAATGATCAGAAAAGAGGCAAGCCCATGTTTTTGTTTAAAAAAATAAATTAACAAGCAATGTGTGAAGATCACAACTGAGTTTACAGTATATACGATCTGTTCATTCACATGCTTGCTCAGCTAATTCAAATCTCATTCACTGACATACATAGCTACACGTAAATGCTGTGTGCATACACAACCAAACAATTTACAGATACTCGCAGGTTTGTATTTTCACTGCATGGCATACTGCATTTTTAAAGGAAATAAAGGCAATGCCTAACCAAATATGTTTTTACATCCATTTCCAAGATTGTTCAAATTCATGATTTTCACAATTTCTGTGACCTCTGTGGCCTCCGTGACAAAATCGTATCCTTAATAATTAGGGTTTCTGGTTTTGTGTGTTTTATCACGACTTTTCTACAATTCAATTGATGCCTGTTAAGCCATTTGTGTATCTCAATCACTACTGAGAAACATGTTAATAGTAAAGTTGATTTAATTTTAAACCATAAGTCTTAATTTTTCATTTATACCCAAGATATGTAAATGTGTTTTTGCGCAGGAAACTTTATAAAAGAAAAAAGTGAAAAAAGTTAAAAATCTACCTTCAAGGTTGTATGTCTTCTTTCAGTGTCACTGTCACAATTTACCCACGCTGTTGTACAGTGATGCTAATTTATAAACAACTTGCATTTGCACCAGCTCTGGGGATGCCTATGCTCGGACACAGGCCCCTGACTGTATTTTTCTTGGGTCCCCAGTGTTTCTCACCACAATGTATTTTCCCAGTCTATCTTTATACTTGGGTCCCCAGTGTTTCTCACTCACAATGTATTTTCCCAGTAAATCGTTATACTTTCCCCAGTGTTTCTCACTCACAATGTATTTTCCCAGTACATCGTTATACTTTCCCCAGTGTTTCTCACTCACAATGTATTTTCCCAGTACATCGTTATACTTTCCCCAGTGTTTCTCACTCACAATGTATTTTCCCAGCACATCGTTACACTTTCCCCAGTGTTTCTCACTCACAATATATTTTCTTGACGTTGGCCTTTTTATTCTTGGCCCCATCGACTGATCCTGAAAACAAAGCAAATGGTGCAACCTGGTATCTATTTGATTGATGGATATACAGTACCATTATATAATCTTGCCACAGTAAACCATAGCAAAGTGTAATAATGCAGAGTGAAAGCACAGGTAAACATTGAGAGGTATTGCAAAGCACAGGTAAGCATTGAGAGGTATGGCAAAGCACAGGTAAGCATTGAGAGGTATGGTAAAGCACAGGTAACCATTGAGAGGTATGGTAAAGCATAGGTAAGCATTGAGAGGTATAGCAAAGCACAGGTAAGCATTGAGAGGTATGGCAAAGCACAGGTAAGCATTGAGAAGTATGATAAATCATAGGTAAGCACTGAGAGGTATGGTAAAGCATAGGTAAGCATTGAGAGGTATGGTAAAGCATAGGTAAGCACTGAGAGGTATGGTAAAGCATAGGTAAGCATTGAGAGGTATGGTAAAGCATAGGTAAGCACTGAGAGGTATGGTAAAGCATAGGTAAGCATTGAGAGGTATGACAAAGCACAGGTAAGCATTGAGAGGTATGGTAAAGCATAGGTAAGCATTGAGAGGTATGGTAAAGCATAATAAAGAACATGGCAAAACATGGTAAACTGTTGTAACTGCAAAGTATAACCATGGGAAAACTACTAAATGAATGTGCAAAAATACAGTAATAAGCCAGATGGCTATAGAGATAGACTGAAAGATGAACAGTAAGACAGACACAAGGATAGAGAAGGCATTTAGATAAACAGGTGGAAGGAAGGAAGGAAGTACACAATGTGCCAAGCTGAAAGAGGATTGCCGATTGCTTTCACTCACCATTTTCTCCCTTCTTGTCGCTGGTCTGCTTGTTCTTGTCATCGCCGAATCCTGAAACAAAGCCGTCAATACAATCAGTTAGGTTTATTGATCAGCACTGCAAGCATGCAAATGTAAATGTATTTAGATTATCAATCCTTTATATACATGATATATACAGCTTTTATCTTATTATTGTTACTGCTCTATGTATTTAGATTATCAATCCTTTATATACGTGATATATACAAACTGGGGCCCAATTCACAAAGATTTAACAATGTTTTTTAAAAGAGTGCTTTTTTAAACCTTGATCTGATGCATTAAAATACATTTTGTTCAAGAACTACAAGTCATGAATATCAAACTTGATTTCACCCTTGACTTCTTTAAATACTGAGTAGAGCAGAAATGTTGTGAAGGGGGCTGAGGCTCATGAATGCACGTCTACTCTGTTTGTTACCTACCATTACCAACTGTCTTGGGGCTGCTCTGGATGTTGTCGTCCTTAACAAATCCTGAAACAAAGCCATCAAGAGACAGCAAGATGGAGAGATTGTCATTGAGAAAATGAACCAACCACTTTCAGCCCTCGATCTCTGGTAGTCGGAGGGCTTTAAGATATACTGCATACAGACTGGTTGAAATTGTTTATGTTTTAGATAATGACCGAGACCCTTTTTCTCAAGTCTGGCCCATTACTAGTAGTAACTTGTTGACCCAAGACAGCACTGAATGACTTCTTGAATGAGACCTTTGGTCTGTTTGCTATGCACTGGCCTGGTAAACAGCCCCACAGCATACTTCCTGACCTGTTCTGGAATTGCATTTTTGATAGGATTACTGGTTTGTTTGATCAATAGATACTTAAGTAGATGGATAGATAATAGACAATAGAGATGATCATCTACTAAAAGACCCTTGTCGCCATAACCCTCTTCAATTTTCTTGATTTCTTTGCATGAAAAACCCCAATGTTTACAAATATCTCTCTCTGTCTCCTCTCCGTTTGCAAACTATTTCCTTCATCACTGTTATGAGTTCACCTATTTCTGTGGTGGAGTATTTATACATGAACCTTAAACACTCAATGGTGGTACATATACTAATAGTTCAAAGACAAGTCATTCTCAGTGTCTGTTTGCTCCTCCCCTTTAAAGAGGGGTGTGATAATAATAAACATGCATCACCCTATCAAGCTCATAGAAACAACACCACAGCAGTACAGCTGAACTCATGCAGTGATACAGACATGCACTGATACAGACATGCACTGATACAGACAAGCACTAGAACCTTTGTCTTCTGAGTTTTGTCTCCTTACCTAGACTAGTGTGTGAATCAGTAGTGTCCCTCTGTCGGCGCAGCGAGAATTTCCCCTCTTCAGCGCGCTCTGTGAGAAACATGCAGCTGTACCAGTCAGGTTTAACAGAGGGAAGAACCATTGAGAACAGCTTGCTCCTGTCCATGCCACGCTTTGCTCTGTCTCACCTAGAAGCACTGAAGCTCTCTTCAGCTAGTGCACTCTCCTTGTTCAGCTGGGTAAGTCTGTACATTAAGTGAACATTAAGTCTGCTTGTCTTAGTATTCATGGTCCCCCCATGTGCCTGATCATTGATTAAGCAGTGGCAGGCTCGGTCTGATCTCTGTGAATATTCCTTGTTTCTCCCACACTACACCGGTGCTCCGCTCTCTGCACTGACTCCCTATGACTGATCACATCCAATTCAAAACTCTTGTACTCACCTATCGCTGTCTCGACCTTTCTGCTCCCTCCTATCTCCAGACTATCATTTCCCGACACCCCTCTCCCCCCGCTCCTCCTCCACCACCAGCAGATTAGCTGTAACCCCCCCTCCGCTCCCCTGCTTCCAGAGTCTGCTCCTTCTCCACCCCTGCACCTCAGTGGTGGAACGACCTACCCACGGATATCAGGACTGCTCAGTCCCTGACCATCTTTAGCACCTCCTCAAGACACACCTGTTCAGACAGCATCTATAAACCTCACCTCTCGACTATACTGGACTATATGGCACCTAATTGTACCAGTACTTGCATCAGCTTGTACCTGCACTGAACTGCTCCATACCTTGCCATATTCTACTACTGCTCTTAACTATAACTACTTCCTGTATCTTGAATTTTTATTTTTTTTGAATTCGCTCAAATATAATTATTTACTGTATTCTTTATTTTGCTCTTATTTGAATTTGATCTTATTTTCTACACATTTTACTGTACCTTATAACTGCTCTTATCTGTAATGTAATATTTTATGTGATATTTTGTAATGTGATACTTTGCCCTGGATAGGGGCCTGTGCTAAGAAATAAATACAGTACACCCTCGCTATAACGGCCTTCATTATAACGAACCTGGCCTCTGGACCTCAAATAAAAACGCTAATATTGTAACGAATGTGATGTCTGTTGAGTGCAGGAACGCATGGAGTGGGAGGAGCTGTGTATCACATCGGTCGAACAGCCTATGGGTGACAGGCATGGAACACAGGAGTTGCTGGCGATTGGCCATGAAGTGGGACGAGGCGGGACTAACTGGGGCTAAAGCCCATTGACAGGGGGAGTGTTTGTTGTTGTGAAGCAGAGAGAGAAGCGAATAAATCTCCGTGAAGCTAGCAACAACTTCACTTTCGGCATAACTTCCGGTAAATGCTACTTCCGCATCTCGATGTCGGAACCGGCTGTTTTTTTTCCAAAATAAAAGCCTCTCCATCCTGTCACACTCATATAACGGTTGAAAGAGACAGTAAAAGTTGCAGCAAGAAGGTACATTTATACATTGCTCGCCATTCATTATTAATTTAATTATTAATATTATTTTTAAGAATATTATTAATGACCAAGGTCTCCTGTATTATTAATATATATATATATATATATATATATATATATATATATATATATATATATATATATATAGTATATGCAAAAGTTTTAGGCAGGTGTGAAAAATGCTGTAAAGTAAGAATGCTTTCAAAAATAGACATGTTAATAGATTATATTGATCAATTAACTAAATGCAAAGTGAGTGAACAGAAGAAAAATCTAAATCAAATCCATATTTGGTGTGACCACCCTTGCCTTCAAAACAGCATCAAGCATCAATTCTTCTAGGTACACTTGCACACAGTTTTTGAAGGAACTCGGCAGGTAGGTTGGCCCAAACATCTTGGAGAACTAACCACAGTTCTTCTGTGGATTTAGGCAGCCTCAGTTGCTTCTCTCTCTTCATGTAATCCCAGACAAACTCGATGATGTTGAGATCAGGCTCTGTGGGGGCCATACCATCACTTCCAGGACTCCTTGTTCTTCTTTACGCTGAAGATAGTTCTTAATGACTTTCGCTGTATGTTTGGGGTCGTTGTCATGCTGCAGAATAAATTTGGGGCCAATCAGATGCCTCCCTGATGGTATTGCATGATGGATAAGTATCTGCCTGTACTTCTCAGCATTGAGGAGACCATTAATTCTGACCAAATCCCCAACTCCATTTGCAGAAATGCAGCCCCAAACTTGCAAGGAATCTCTACCATGCTTCACTGTTGCCTGCAGACACTCATTCGTGTACCGCTTTCAGCCCTTCGGTGAACAAACTGCCTTCTGCTACAGCCAAATATTTCAAATTTTGACTCATCAGTCCAGAGCACCTGCTGCCATTTTTCTGCACCCCAGTTCCTGTGTTTTGCAGCATAGTTGAGTCGCTGGCCTTGTTTCCACGTCCGGAGGTATGGCTTTTTGGCCGCAAGTCTTCCATGAAGGCCACTTCTGACCAGACTTCTCCGGACAGTAAATGGGTGTACCAGGGTCCCACTGTTTTCTGCCAGTTCTGAGCTGATGGCACTGCTGGACATCTTCCGATTGAAGGAAGTAAGCATGATGTGTCTTTCACCTGCTGCAGTAAGTTTCCTTGCCGACCACCGCGCTCTACGGTCCTCAACGCTGCCCGTTTCTTTGTGCTTCTTCAAAAGAGCTTGGACAGCACATCTGGAAACCCCTGTCTGCCTTGAAATTTCTGCCTGGGAGAGACCTTGCTGATGCAGTATAACTACCTTGTGTCTTGTTGCTGTGCTCAGTCTTGCCATGGTGTATGACTTTTGACAGTAACCGTCTTCAGCAACCTCACCTTGTTAGCTGAGTTTGGCTGTTCCTCACCCAGTTTTATTCCTCCTACACAGCTGTTTCCGTTTCAGTTAATGATTGTGTTTCAACCTACATATTGAATTGATGATCATTAGCACCTGTTTGGTATAATTGTTTAATCATACACCTGACTATATGCCTACAAAATCCTCGACTTTGTGCAGTGTACCTAGAAGAATTGATGCTGTTTTGAAGGCAAGGTTGTCACACCAAATATGGATTTGATTTAGATTTTTCTTCTGTTCACTCACTTTGCATTTAGTTAATTGATAAATATAATCTATTAGCATGTCTATTTTGAGCATTCTTACTTTACAGCATTTTTCACCTGCCTAAAACTTTTGCACAGTACTGTGTAAATATATATATAAGTACTGTGCAAAAGTTTTAGGCAGGTGTGAAAAAATGCTGTAAAGTAAGAATGCTTTCAAAAATAGACATGTTAATAGATTATATTTATCAATTAACTAAATGCAAAGTGAGTGAACAGTAGAAAAATCTAAATCAAATCCATATTTGGTGTGACCACCCTTTGCCTTCAAAACAGCATCAATTCTTCTAGGTACACTTGCACAAAGTCAGGGATTTTGTAGGCATATAGTCAGGTGTATGATTAAACAATTATACCAAACAGGTGCTAATGATCATCAATTCAATATGTAGGTTGAAACACAATCATTAACTGAAACAGAAACAGCTGTGTAGGAGGAATAAAACTGGGTGAGGAACAGCCAAACTCAGCTAACAAGGTGAGGTTGCTGAAGGCAGTTTACTGTCAAAAGTCATACACCATAGCAAGACTGAGCACAGCAACAAGACACAAGGTAGTTATACTGCATCAGCAAGGTCTCTTCCAGGCAGAAATTTCAAGGCAGACAGGGGTTTCCAGATGTGCTGTCCAAGCTCTTTTGAAGAAGCACAAAGAAACGGGCAACGTTGAGGACCGAGACGCAGTGGTCGGCCAAGGAAACTTACTGCAGCAGATGAAAGACACATCATGCTTACTTCCTTCACAATCGGAAGATGTCCAGCAGTGCCATCAGCTCAGAACTGGCAGAAAACAGTGGGACCCTGGTACACCCATCTACTGTCCGGAGAAGTCTGGTCAGAAGTGGCCTTCATGGAAGACTTGCGCCAAAAGCCATACCTCCGACGTGGAAACAAGGCCAAGCGACTCAACTATGCACGAAAACACAGGAACTGGGGTGCAGAAAATGGCAGCAGGTGCTCTGGACTGATGAGTCAAAATTTGAAATATTTGGCTGTAGCAGAAGGCAGTTTGTTCACCAAGGGCTGGAGAGCTGCATACCTAATGAGTGTCTGCAGGCAACAGTGAAGCATGGTGGAGGTTCCTTGCAAGTTTGGGGCTGCATTTCTGCAAATGGAGTTGGGGATTTGGTCAGAATTAATGGTCTCCTCAATGCTGAGAAGTATAGGCAGATACTTATCCATCATGCAATACCATCAGGGAGGCATCTGATTGGCCCCAAATTTATTCTGCAGCATGACAACGACCCCAAACATACAGCTTAAAGTCATTAAGAACTATCTTCAGCGTAAAGAAGAACAAGGAGTCCTGGAAGTGATGGTATGGCCCCCACAGAGCCCTGATCTCAACATCATCGAAGTCTGTCTGGGATTACATGAAGAGAGAGACGCAACTGAGGCTGCCTAAATCCACAGAAGAACTGTGGTTAGTTCTCCAAGATGTTTGGGCCAACCTACCTGCCGAAGTTCCTTCAAAAACTGTGTGCAAGTGTACCTAGAAGAATTGATGCTGTTTTGAAGGCAAAGGGTGGTCACACCAAATATTGATTTGATGTAGATTTTTCTTCTGTTCACTCACTTTGCATTTTGTAAATTGATAAATATAATCTATTAACATGTCTATTTTTGAAAGCATTCTTACTTTACAGCATTTTTTCACACCTGCCTAAAACTTTTGCACAGTACTGTATATATATATATATATATATATATATATATATATATATATATATATATATATATATATATAGTTGTTTTTGCATATACTGTATAAATTACTGTAACCTATAAATGCAAAAACAAGACGATAAATGATCATTTATTAGGCTTTATATATATATATATATATATATATATATATATATATATATATATATATATATATATATATATATATATATATTAACAAGGACCAAGACTTTCACTTCAACACCAGGTAATTTATTATTTATTAATTGATTTTGCTCTGTAGGAATGAGATAGGCTACTTCTGAAATAATAATAATTTGGGAATCACTGCCTTAAACAATGTAATAATAATCTTTAGTTGTATAGTGCAATCAATGTGTAATACAGCTCAAATTGCTTTACAAGCAGAATTCAGCAGAGTAATATACAGAAACAAAAAGTACAATTATTAAAAGCAGCCCAAAGCACTTTGTAAGCAGAATACAGAATAAAATACATAAATAGAAAATAGAAAAGTTATTAAATAATTAGACAATAAAAAAACGCAAAACAATCAGTTCGGTGCTATTATCTGAATTACATTTCATCAATGTGTAGCTGCATTACATTACATTAATATGGATTGTATAAAAAAAAAAAGTGAAGTAAGGGTGAAAGGTCTTAGAAAAAAGGTGTCTAATAAGGAAGCAGGGCTGATTACAGGTGAGTTGATGGAGAAGGAGGTAGGTAGGACTACAGCTCAGGTGAAGGAGGGAGGTAAGACTACAGGTGTGAAGCACGGAAGTAAGACTACAGGTGTGGTGATGGAGGGAGGTAGGACTACAGATGTGGTGATGGAGAGAGGTAGGACTGCAGGTGCGATGAATACACTAAATATTACACTGACTATTACTAAACTTAAGGGAGAAAGTCCAACCCCAACCAAACACAAAAAATATAAAGGAAAAAAAGCAAATCCATTAGATTATACAGTAATTGCAAATGCCATTCATGATGTTAAACAAAGCAATAAAAAAAAAAAAAAACACACATTTAAATTTTCAGGACTGACTGAAATAGACAACCTACCAACTAAAATGTCATATTTTCAGCGCCCGGCACTACTTAAACCCCAGCAACAATAGCAGTGACGTAAATCTGGCACAACCAACCTCATTTTCTATTCTCTACAAGTCTGGTCATTACATTTAACCCCCCTTTTACTGAGTTACAATCCTTAATTTTTTCAGGAATGTATGAAATATACACAACAGATTTTTACATACAAAATATATGCTATAATAGAAATATAAACAAATAGAAATACAATAAGCAATATAAACAAAAATAAAGATAAATACAATAAGGCATTTTTTTAGCAGATTATTTGGGAGTTTTATTTTGAAATACGCTTTCGACCCTCTCCGACTGACTTACCGGAAGTTGCATAATGTTGCCAGCAACTGTTGCTCGCTTCACACAGGTAGCGAATAAACAGACAGAATTAAAGAAAAAAAAAAGAAAAAAGAAAACTTGAGGACCTGATTAACTTTTCATGTGAGGTTGATTTGGAATAAAAGCTCAGTTTGGGATTGCATGTTGGATTAAGATTTGCTGCACTTTGAAACTATTCAGGTCAGATGAAGCTAAAAGTTTAGATTCAATTTGGGATTTTTGTTTTATGTATGGCGTTTTAATTCTTTAATGAATTGGATAAAGCAAAGGCAGAATACTGCATACATGAGACGAACAGGTACATGTAATTCTACTTTTATTCACAATCTCATCTCATTAACTTACTCCAACAGTTTATCCTTCATTTTGATTGTCCTTTCACTGTAACAAACCCCTCGAGAAAAACGAACAAAGGGCTTGGACCCCGACAGGTTCGTTATAGCAAGGGTGTACTATAATAATGTGTATATCCAGGGATGATGTGTCAGTGAGCCCCTCCTCAGCTGCCACAGCTGTGCAGCCCATGATGAGAATAGATCACATCAGCACAGCTGCCAGCCCCATCTCCGAGAGGGACATGGCGCATACCCACCCAGTGATCTTCAGTGGCATTGCAGACAGACAGTGGCACTACAATGGCAATGCAGTCATAGTGTTCTACTAAGGCAATACAATGAAGCTTCTATTAGTAGAATGGCACCACAGTATATAAAGGATACCCTTCCAAATAATCTTCAATGGCAATGCAGACAGACCGACAATGGCAACACAATGGTAATGCAATCATGGTTCTGTATGGGGCAAAAGTTGCAGTCAAGGGCAACTACAATGGGGTCAGGCTACCAGTGAGAGAATGGTACTTTGTAACTGTAACGCTCCTAAAAGATCTTCAATGGCAATTCAGACAATGGCTCTAAAAAGTTTTTTTCTCTCATTATAATTTGAAGTTTTACCTGGTGTGATGTGTGAATTGGTGGAGTCCTCCTTTGTGCTCTGGCTGGGTTTCTTCTCTTCAATGACCACTGTGAAAAACATGCAGCTGTATCAGGGGGTGTATCAGAGGGAAGAACCATTAGATTTCTAATAGGGAGTCTGATTTTGTATGCAAGGTCTCCCTTGATAAAGAGATTTTGATCTCAATGGGACTTTCCTGGTTAAATGAATGTTTTAACATAGAAAGCATGATTTCAATCCCCCTCCCCATGGAATCTTTTAAATGAAAGATGAGCCCTGCAGTTCTGTTGTGTAGCTGTTAAAAACCAAGGGTCATTTCTTAAACAATGACCATGTATACTTTTTAATGCATATCTGTTCCACGCTACATTACATTATTTTACACTACACTACATTTTTTTTTATTTGAATTTGTTTCTGCTTTTTTGTGTTTGTCATGGGACGCACATGAAGTCTGGTATTTTCCCATAGGTAATAATGGAAAAGAAAATTACTTTTTCCTAAAGAAACAAGCATGGAGCCCCATGCCCCCCCCTTCCCCCCCCCCCAAAACAATAATGAATAATACATTTCTTCCTAAAACAACAACCATGGGCAGAAAGACATTTCCATGGATATCTAAAACTGTAGGGAAGCACCTCAATGAAAGTATAAAAACAATGTGAAGCCTCTAACAGTGTTCTATTTCTCTGAGTGTAGGTGTGAAAACAAAAAAGAGCATGTGTTCTTCTTCCTTTAACCCCGAAGAGTGTAAAATAAAGCCAGGCCAGCCTGTTGCTTTCCATGCCAGTCCTTCCCCTTTCTCATTTAGACTGGCTGATTATAAAGAAGCAATGCTGGACAGAAGGAATGAGTCACAGCAGGGGGGTTGTTGAGCTCCACTGTGAGGCCCATTGGAGGAACTGTTTCCAAGTATTTATAGTTTTGTGTGATTTCCATTTGCTTCAATTACAGAATTCATTCTTGGCAGGATGTTATGAACAGCTGATCTGAGCATCATCACTGCACTTTGTGTAAATCAGGGAAGCACAGCACCATCTAATGGGCCACAGTGGACGTGTAACAATGTGGAGAACATTAATTCCAGATTACAGTGTGTTTTACAAATTGCAAGCATGCCCTGCAGAGGGACCAACAGTGCACTGATACGCATTTGCAGTCATTAATCTGGCTTCTGCAGTGTATGCTGACATCACAGAGCAGCATTCCACAGCATGCAGTGCAGGGCCACTCCTCCGACAGGATTCCTCTGCTTACTAAAATCCTGTCCATTCCGTGGCTCATCCTTGTCCTCCTTACTTCTAATACAGCCTGCAAAACAAAGTATTGTTCTGGTTTTGTAGTACAGTACTATCATTTGGGATATACAGATTTTTGTTTTAAATTTGAAAAATCGACAGATGAAAAAATATATTGCCACCACTTCTTGTGCTGTAGGTCACATGGCCCGATTGGAACTAGACCACTGGAATGAAGTGGACCGACAAGCACAGGAAGTGGTTAGTTATCAGGGAAGCAGGAGCAACTACTGAACTATAGTGTTGTATTGGAATATCTGCATATTCCGGATAGAAGTATGACAAAGCATACAAAGAACCAGATCTTCAACAGTAAGTGAACTGCGTGGATGTAAGGGTCCTAAAATTGAGCCCTGTGGCACACCTGTAGATACCATGCTAGTGTCAGATGTATAGCCGCCCATAGAAACACGCTGCCTACGATCTGACAAGTATGATGGGAACCACTGTAAGACAATGCCAGTAATACCCACACAACATTCCAAGCGGTTCATTAGAATGGCCTGGTTTACGGTATCGAATGCAGCACTAAGGTCTAATAGGACCAGAATGGTCAGTGCACCCGAGTCAGCGGCCATGAACAGATCATAAACAACCTGGGATATACTTTAAATGTGCTTTACTTGCTCTTATCTGCCCCCTATTTTACTGCATTTAATCCTGTACTTTAGAGTACTGTAATCTGTCAAGTGTCATTTAATCTGTAGTATTTTGTACTTAATTATATCCTGATGTAACTATCACTGACACTGTTATCTGCTCCGTTATTGAATCGTATTTTGTCAT
The DNA here is from genome assembly GCA_030684275.1 of Acipenser oxyrinchus oxyrinchus. NCBI lineage: Eukaryota > Metazoa > Chordata > Actinopteri > Acipenseriformes > Acipenseridae > Acipenser > Acipenser oxyrinchus. Next base: position 17,924,678 of record CM060254.1, on the reverse strand, counting down.
ACTTGTACTTGCTTGAACCAGTCATTGTATTTATCTTGCTCTTAATTGTATTATTACTTGTACTGTGATTCTTGAAATGTATTTTTGTTTACGACTTTAAATCACCCTGGATAAGGGTGTCTGCTAAGAAATAAATAAATTAAATAATAATAATAATAATAATAATAATAATAATAATAATAATAATAATAATAATAATAATAAGGGCTGTTTAAGTGTATAATAATTGTGTAAAGAGTGCTTGGTAAAGTATTTATTTTGAATTGATATCTATATTTATTTGCACAAGGTAATTTATAAACACAAAAGTCGTTGTATGTTTACTATTTCAGTTTAACAGGAAAAGTTAAACTGCACGCAGACCGCTTAAAAACCTCAGCCGTAATGACATTCAGAATAACACAGAGCTACGGTGAGCTCAGAAATGAAAATGTTTTCTTGTTGTTGGCATAAAATAAAGTGTTTTGGATACAGTAGCCTGGATTCACATTGTTTAATGAATGCAATGCTGCTCTATCTCTGTGGATTTATATTGTTTAATGAATGCAATGCTGCTCTATCTCTGTGGATTTACATTGCTTAATGAATGCAGCGCTGCTCTCTCTGTGGATTTACATTGTTTAATGAATGCAATGCTGCTCTATCTCTGTGGATTTATATTGTTTAATGAATGCAATGCTGCTCTATCTCTGTGGATTTACATTGTTTAATGAATGCAGCGCTGCTCTATCTCTGTGGAATTACATTGTTTAATGAATGCAATGCTGCTCTATCTCTGTGGATTTACATTGTTTAATGAATGCAGCGCTGCTCTCTCTGTGGATTTACATTGTTTAATGAATGAGGCGCTGCTCTATCTCTGTGGAATTACATTGTTTAATGAATGCAATGCTGCTCTATCTCTGTGGATTTACATTGTTTAATGAATGCAGCGCTGCTCTCTCTGTGGATTTACATTGTTTAATGAATGCAGTACTGCTCTATCTCTGTCCATCCGTTTGCCGTTTCTTAGAACATAACTGTGATCTCAGGCTGTATACAAATTTCACAGCCGGGGTCCTTCGCGTCTCATTGGTTAGTTTCCCTAGTTACGGCGCGTGCAGCTCCAGGATCGGATCAAGATTATGGATCAGTGGAGCCAGATCCAGATCCGCTTAGTAAAACACCTTTGCATGACCTGGCTCCAGTGATGATGGATCTGATCCCATTTTTCTTCCCATTGACTTCTATACTGACTAGTGATTTTACCAATCAACTATCGTGAAATAAAAGTTTTAGTGCTCCTGCAATGTGAGAGAGACATTTCCCCATCATTGAAAAAGTTAGGGGGACATGTCCCCCCCCTCCACCCCGTGTAAATTATGCCTATGGCAGGACTAAATGGCTGCGAAAAAGACATTGTTGGATTTTTTTAGGTGAAAAATAAGAAAAACTATGTGTACAGTATTTATTGAAAGTACTCGTGACTTCAAGGTAATGTTGCATTTTACTCAACTACAGCCTGTTTTTCAGAAGGCGCGTTTTAGAGAGAAAATAGAGGTTGCAATGCATTTGCACTGAGAGTTTTTTTACCACCTAATTATACATCTCGATTTTCAACACGGCAGGTTCATTTCTCCTACTGCAACGCCTTTGCGACTCCTGCTTATGACTGATTTAATTGAAATGACAAATGATTTTCAGGTTCATTAACAAGCCAATTAGTCACATTTCAACAGTCTGGCCTTCCATTTAAAGGTGGCGTTCAGTGAACATTTTCTTTTGTATGGTACTGTTGGAGTGTCAATAAAAGTATCTGTGTAGTTTTAATGTGCCGGTTTTAACGCTAAGTGTATAAAAAACAACATTGAAGCTGATGCTGCTGATCAAAGTCTAGCTACCCAGAAGCCTGTGGTTAATGTATGCATGACGTCACACCAGGATAAGCTAGCCGAGCAGCCCGCTGCTTTCATGAATTGTAATAATAATAATAATAATAATAATAATAATAATAATAATAATAATTTTATATAGCGCAATTCATACAATCTAAAAACACACTAACACATAATCATAAATGAGCACACAGACTATATATATTAAAACAGCGCACAAAACTCACATACTATACAAATTCATAAAAGCAGATCTCCTACATAGACTGATATGCCAATTTAAAAAGATGTGTTTTTAAGTGACTTAAAAATATCAACATTTTTTTAATCCTTAATTGTCCATAACTTGCCTGATCTCCCATAGACCGGAGCCTAGTTTTCCATCTCTCATAGACCGGAGCCTAGTTTTCCATCTCTCTTAGACCGGAGCCTAGTTTTCCATCTCTCATAGACCGGAGCCTTGTTTTCTATCTCCCATAGACCGGAGCCTAGTTTTCCATCTCTCATAGACCAGAACCTTGTTTTCTATCTCCCATAGACCGCAGCCTAGTTTTGGGGACTCTTAAGAGCCCAGCTTCAGCAGATCACAGGTTTCGCACAGGAATATATTCAATGAACGTATCGGAGATGTAGCTTGGTGCCAAACCGTTCAAGGCCTTATATGTCAGCAGTAATATTTTAAAGTCAACAGGCAGCCAATGCAGGGATGCCAACACAACATTATATGTTCAAAGGATTTAGATCTAGTTAGAATTTGAGCAGCCGAGTTCTGAACATACTGTAGCCTGTTGAGAGCATGTTTTGAAGCACCAGCAAACAAGGCATTGCTGTAGTCAAGATGTGAGGAGATGCATGCACAAGTCTCTCAGCATCACCTAGAGATAGAATAGGTCTTAAGAGGGCTATGTTACGTAGGTGAAAAAAAGACACCTTGGTGACATTTCGAACATGCGCTGTAACACTTGAAATGTATTTGCTTACGATTGTAAGTCGCCCTGGATAAGGGCGTCTGCTAAGAAATAAATAATAATAATAATAATAATAATAATAATAATAATAATAATTATAATAATAATCAAGGATAACACAGAGATTTCTAACTTCAGAACTCCCGCTAATTTCCAGCCCGTCAATGACCAAACTGAAGCTGCCTAATTTACTCAACTGACGCCGATAGCCAAGCAGCATAACCTCAATCTTATTACAAATTAGCTGCAAAAAATTCAGTTGCATCCAAAATTAAATTTCTGCCAAACAGTGTGAAAGTACAGAAGTAGCTATTTTTGTGTCAGATTTAGTTTGTAAGTAAATCTGAGTGTCATCAGCATAAGAATGAAAACTAACTCCATGGCGACTCATTATCTGGCAGCATATAAAAATTAAACAACAAGGGCCCAGAATAGAGCCCTGCGGGACACCTGTGGAAACCAGACTGGAATTGGACGAATAACCTCCCATCTAAACAAATTGCTTGCTGTCCGACAGACAGGATTTACCAGAGATGACCACAAACGTCTGCAGACGGCTAATAAGTATTTCATAATTAACCGTGTCAAATGCGGCACTAAGGACAATGCTCCAGAATCCCCAACCATAAACATTACTGCTCACCAAAACTGTGTGAGACATGCGTGGAACGCACCCCGGGAAGTGATCATGGTGAACACGTGTGTTGTGTACGGTATCTCTCCAAGAGTTTCCAAAAGAACCTGAACGTTGTCGAAAGTGGGTGAAGATTGTTAAAAGGACTGGGCATGGGATGCAAAGCCCAACACTTCACAGAGGACAGCTTCATAAACCGATGACGGTTAAGATGGGGGCTGCAAAGAAAGCTTTATTAAAAAATGATGCAGTACCATCTATTTACCCACAGGGTACCTGCAGGACAGTAGCATCAACCTGTATATGTACACCGAGAGAGGCTGCTAGCAAAATGGGTGTGCAAAGGGCAAGAACATGATCCTTTCATTACATTATAATTATCTTACTATTGTATGAAAATATGTATACATTGACGCTATTATATAGCCCTAACGCTCCCATATTAATAAATACTGTGATAAAAGTATAATTCAAGTCATGTTCAAGCGTTACCGATTTCATGCAAGGGGCCCCTGTGGAGTAATGCCTCCACTGGTTCTAATATGCATCAATCAAGCGATATTCTTCTAAATAAATTCACTGTCTGAATAATAACGCTTGTCAAAAGCTATTGAGGCTTGAAATACTGCCAAGAAACAAACTAGAAGAAAAATATGAAACCAAAAAAAAAAAAAAAATCAGCAGTGCTACTCCACCGTCATCTGACTACCGTATGGAAGGTTAACAACACTCAGGTCACAGCGTGCTGCTTAAACTTAGATGCAAATTAAACTTAGGAGTACATGTACTAACCATTCAGAAGCATTCATTTCTGTACGTGGAGCAAGCACGTCTTCCACCTCCACAGCCAACTCTCTGTCATCTCTGGGTCTGGGTCTGGCTAGTGGCTCAAACATGTATGTCCTAATCGATACTGTGTATAAGTTCTGCTTCAAATCCAGTATCTGCCATCTTACTACGTTTATTGACATGGTTTGTTGTCCTGGTGTGACGTTACGCATGTGCCCTCTTCCGGGTAGACGTAGCGAAGATTTTTTTAAAGCCGTCATACCATTTTTTCAACACTTGCATTTTTTCAACTTGTAAGTAAAGCCTATTAATGAAACTTTCAGGCCATGTTTAGAAAGGATAAAAATACATGTTTGTTATATATGTTTTTGAATGATCGTATGCTAATTATGTATTTAATATACACTGCTGTGCAAAAGGCTTAGACATGTTGCATTTTTCTACTCTGATACATTATGAGCATCAACAATTTCCTCAAAGCCTCCACTAGTGTTTTCTACTATTATAAACAACCTTGACTTGCATAAAGAAGGAAAAACATTGAGTGAAATAGCTTGCATCACTTGATTTTCAAGGTGTGGTGCCCGAAGCATAATCAACAAGTGCACAGAAACATCATCACCATCAACAGTCCAAAGCACCTTTGACCATTGTTAGCCTTTTAGTCTTGTTAACCATTTCTTAACAGAGGTATTCTTACTGCAACACATCCTTTAAGTCCTGATTTCAAGAGTGACCTTCGTACTGTTGATCTGACGGACAATGACTCCTGTGCCTTCTGCCAGTTCTGTTGTCAATTCAACGCTTGTCTTCTTTCTATTCCTTATGGATATTATCTTCAAGTACTGTTCATCCTTGTTAGACAGCTTTTTGGGTCTTCCAGTCCTGGGTTTATCAATTACAGATGATGTTTCTCTGCACTTGTTGATTATGCTTCGGATACCACACCTTGAAAATCGAGTGATGTGAGCTATTTCACATGTTTTTCCTTCTTTATGCAAGTCAAGGTTGTTATAATAGAAGAAAACACTAGCAGAGGATTTGAGTAAATTGTTGATGCTCGTAATGCATCAGAGTAGAAAAATGCAACATGTCTAAGACTTTTGCACAGCAGTGTACTTTAAAATTAGCCAGCCTCCACTTATAAGCCCGTTTGAATTTTCGGAACAAGACACTGTTCTCCACGATAAACGGGTCGTGGAATGCTTTACAGAGCGTTTAAAAGGGACCAAAAACAAAGTACACAGAAAGAGTACTTGGAACTGCAAACGCAAGTCAAAAAGGAAGTTAGAAAGGCCAAGACAGATATAGAAATGAACATTGCTAAGGGGGCAAGAGAACATTCAAAGAGGAGGTTAAATGTCTAAGAGATACAAATGGCAAAATTATAGACGAAGAAAAAAAAAAATAGCAAATATATTAAATGATTATTTTTCACAGGTTTTTACAAAGGAGGACATGGACAACATGCCCCACATGTTGACCTGTTCCTGTCCAGTTTTAAATATTCTGGATGAAATATTCTGGGTTTAGTGTAGGGTCGTTTTTTCCTCCTCCCTTCCCTCTCGTGCTGCAGTCGACGAATTGGAAGCGCTTTGATATTCTCCATTGTAGATTGCAGCTCAGTAGCCCTGTCAGCAGTCGCAGTTTAAGACACGAGCGGGGGCATGTCTTAATTAGCGAGTATATTTGGGTGTTTTGCAACTTTTGAAAATAAGGTGTTATTTGTAAAATAGAACCAATTATGAATTTCAATTGCTTAACAAGCTGTAATGCGAGTGTGTTTTCAAAAAAGTGCAAAGCCTAAAATTCCACTGCGCCTGCACTGACTTATACGACTTTTAAAATACATTTTGCAACTTATCTGCAGTCGTAAATGTGTTTTGCGACCTGTTTTTCCCTCTGCCCCTTTTGAAAATCAGGCTGATAGTGTCTAAATTGGAGAGTAAATAACTCAATGACCCAAACCCTTATCTGGAGCGCTATTTCAGAACTATTATTTATGCCCCCTCCTGTCTACACTAGCCTGTATTTCCACCTACAGAGATACAGGTTGAGGGGCAGCAGTGGAAAACAAAGTATGGCCAGCAATATTTTCTGTGGACGAGACATCTGTTTATAAAGATCCATGCTGGTCTTGGTGCCACGCCTGTTAAGACAAGGAAAAAACAAACAGTTCATTCAAATCTGTTCTTCTTTCCCTCAATATTCAAGTTGGCAAACTATTTACTTGATACATTTTTAAATGAGGGATTTAACCAGCTAATGCTGAACTTTAAAAGTAACCTGACTGATCCATTCAGTTAAGTGTACATAGTATAAACTAGAAATGGGAGTTTTCCTAATCAAAAGGGAATGCTGTATTTGCAACCTTCTACAAGCCCACACCATTACGAAGAAATGCAGCACATGTTTTAAGCACAACACTGTAGTGCTTGTATTTTTAAGTTGTATTTAGAATATGCATATTTCTCAGAGACATCCTTATCAATGAGAAGGTCCTGCTGCTTCCTGTCTGGCAGCTCAAACTCACTCCACTGGTCTAGCAGCAGAGGGACCAGGATGAAACACTTTGTCTATAGTGTCTACTGTTGTGTGTCCTGAACTGACAAAGAAAGCCAGAGAAGATGTGCTTGTACCGATGACAATAACAATAAACTGTCAAGCTGAACTTACCCCACTCTGTTTTTCTTTCCAAACATCAGAAATGAATTTGATAAACAAGCCTGTATCCTGAGGGAAAATCTATAGATATGAGTGCCTTGTGTCTCCCTCCTCCTCCCCCTCAGTGAACAGAGCTCTGTAAAGGTAAACCAGCCACACACACTGGAAGCTTTACAAGCCCAGTGTGGCAAGAACCAGTTCATTCTCCTCTAGTTACAACATTCCACACAAGACAACATCTGTACACACAAAACTAAACACTATATATAACTGAATATAACATAAAACATCCCTATTCATTTTGAAAACATAGAAAAAAATACTGAGAAACTTTTACGTTTCAAAAGAGCCTTTCTTTTCTTTTTTAACCCTACAAATACACTCCCACATGCCTGTTCATTTAGATCAAATATGATCCTTGATGACTATGCATGGCATTCTTCTTCCAACCCCTTCTATACACTCTAAATAATGTAAGCTTGCTTGTTTGCTCACCAGTTTGATTACAGTCCATAGCGTGTTCCAGTTGCAGGCGCACACGATTCCTCTTTCCTTGCACACGCACACACAAAAACAACTGCATTATTCATAGAGCAACTATGTGCATCCTACATCACAAATCATCAAATCATGACGCTTCCATCCCTGTACAGTTTTTCACTTTACTGCTTTTACTGAAACAGGAAACAGTTAGAAATGTTTTGTAGCTGTGAGCATCAATTGAATTTCAGAATAGAACCGTTTCAAAACACCTGCGCGTGTTTTATTTGACCAGAATACATCAAACCTACGGTTGTACAGTTCTGTCTCCTAAATTAACATTTAAACCTATAATTTTAAAAAAATGAACTGAAACATAACAGAGTCAAATTCGTTACAATGTTATTCAACCATACCAACATAATCGGGCAATTTATATTAGAGACCACACACACCTGCTGAAAAATCATCAACGGCAAATTGTAAAAGAAAAACCAACGACTTTACCACGCGCGGACGCTGCCATTCCATATGGTTCTCTTTAGAGACATCTAGTGGCGAACATGAGAATCGCAGCCCTTTTCTTCATATCAAAAAGGTACTGATGTACACGCGGCAATGTATGTAGTCAAAGGCCCTGTAATCTGTTCCTACTTTGCATGCCCAGACTATTTTCATCCTGCACTGCGCATGCCCAGATTTAAGACCGAGAAGACGTTCAAAAACTGCTACCTATTTTTTTGATGAGAAAGTACGTGTTTTGTAAAGTTACATCATTTTACTCCACATGTAATCATTAGTTTTATATTAAATACAAAGAGCTGGTACGTTTTAACGAGCGGTAAAGTGTACTATAGAGCTAGCTGCATCTTTTTTTTAATTATTTTTTTTTATAAAAAAGCTAAAGATAAAAAGGCACCTACCGCTATACGCTGACTGCACATTATTATTATTATTATTATTATTATTATTATTATTATTATTATTATTATTATTATTAAGCCTTTATTTTACTTGGAAATCACATTGAGATTAAAACCTCTTTTTCAAGTGAGACCTAACCAATACAAATATCACAATACAAACATACAAATTCAAAAATAACATACTTTTAAACCACAGACAAGTCATACTCAATACAATAAACAATCAGTTAGTGACAATCAATTAGTGACAGGTGTAATCAACTACTTAAAACAAACACAACTCTCAATTAGATAATCATGCAGCTTACTCTGGAATTCTACTGAAGTTATTTGGGACTGCAACTTAAGTTTAGACTGTAATTCATTCCAAGACCATGGAGCAAAATAAGCAAATGATCTTTTAGCAACCTCAGTACGCACTTTACGAGACTACACGTCTACATTTACATTAATAAAGAGACTACATTTACATTAATAAATAACTTATTAAAAGGCTGTAGGTCACAAATAAAGACTTTTGCAGCTACTATTCTGAAGTGAAGACTGTTCTTCAAGGTAAGGGCTTCCTGGCTGCTTGTTAATCATAAATACCTCAGTAATAAAGCAACTAATCAAAGTGGAGGGTTTGTGGATAAAATGTTCTTTAGGCATAAACTAAGAGACTATATTTACATTAATAAAGAACTTATTAGCAGATTATAGGTCACAGATAAAGACTTGTGCAGCTCCTATTCTGAAGTGAAACCCATTCCGTCACTTACTTGTAGTCTATTAACTACAACTGAGCTTGCTATTAACAAACAAGGCACAACAAAGGAAGTATTGTGTCACTAAAGGTACAAGAATAGTCACTTAGTAAAGTGAAAAATACAAAAACACATAGAACCTGCATTAATAAACCTGACAAAAATGTGTTAGCTCCTGAAGTATAAAGAAGTTAAGACAAAAAACTTTACCGGGCATTCCTTTACTTTGTTTTGTTTTCAAATATGGATGCTACAAATGCATCTTTGTTTTAAACTGTCACAAAATGTAATCTTACATTGCTACATAATGCTTTTTCAATTTCTAAAAATACACAACAGCATTTAATGATTCATTACAAAAAAAGATTAATCATACAAATTGTGTTGCTTTGAAAAGTGAACATGTATTGGTTATATATTGAATTAACATAACTCCAGAGTTCAAAGGTGTTAGATGTTTTATGTGTGACATGTACCAAAGAATCTGTTATTCTGTGGTCATCCACAATTTCAGAGGTAGTTGTTCAGAAATCCATGTCTAATACATGTAAGAAATGGACACCTTAATACTAGCAAGTGATTCTAAAAGAAAGAAAAATGGGATAAGGTGCTCAAAACATCTTAATTTTTGATTTGCAATGGTAGCAAAAGGCTTTTTCATTTTGGTAATGTTTTCTTTTGTTTGCTCATCAATGGCACCTGAGCACCTTTGGGCAAATGCCACAAATGTTTCTTCAGTAGCGGGGTCCCTTTTTCTGTGTGGGCCACGCCACTTTACCACCTCGGAATGAAAGATGAAGAGACACAGGGAGATGGTGTTGAGCTTCACCAAGCCTCTTTTTTATTTGGCAACTCTGTTAACACAAACAATAATGAACATTCCTCTGTCCCTCTGCATTTCCAGCTACAGCTAGAACAGCAATACAATGCAAATTACTTTCAATAAATTACTTTGTGGGAGGAAAGTGAACTTGTAATTAAAATGAACGTTACTTGTTGTACTGTAGCTGGTCGCATTATATATTAAGTTCAGTGGTGCTTGTTGTGAGCAGACTCAACAAATTGAGTATAAATTGGCAATCAAAGCAGCTACGAGATGCTGCATCTGAGAGATCATCTGCGTTTGAAGCAGACACACCACAAAGCCACTGTTGTTGTGCTCGCATCGGAGATGCAGCCACACTTGGTTTCAGCAACAGGGACAAAACAGCATTTCGACGGAGACAACCATGTCTTTCCTTCCACCTTGCAAAGGGTTGCTGGGATACCGTCTTCGACAAACCCAATGCAGTATGTTTCAACAACAACCAGAAATGCGCTCAGCTAAGCAAACGATCACAAACGTCTTTGAACTTTTTTCTGTTGGTGGTCTGTTCGTGGCTGCGGTCTGGAGAGGTTGTGTGCAGTGGAATAAAATAATATAAATAATACAAATGAATTAAAAGAAAGTCCAAAGCACTGTTTTGGCCGTGTGCTACAGCCAACTAAGTGCAGTCTCTGGTCCTTGGAAGTACCGCTTCTCTTTTGCTCTTTCCTGTTTCTTTTTCTCTCGTTCTCTCTCTCTCCAGCTTGTCTCTCTTTGCATTGCAGCACAGCAGCAGCAGCCCGTTATTTATTTCTGTCTAGGGCACACCCCCAGTGCACCAGCCACCAAACCCAAGCAGACACGGCTTCCCGCTCTCGATCTCCTGAAGTTGCAACATCTGGTCCCTTGATTCTGCCAACAATGTTGTAACTGGGGACACTCGCGTGGCAAGCCGAGCCCCTGATTGGTGGTGATTCTTCCATCTCTGACGTCACTGAACACCTGCTGCATTGAACTGTTGACCCTGGGTCACAGAACCTTCCCGAAACACAGCTACAGCAGACCCAGAGTCGTTACAATAAGTTAAAAGGGCCAAAGTGAGTATAAGCTAATTCCTGTTCCTTTAATTATTAATGTTTTCAGTGTTTTATTTCTAAGCTACAGCATACAAATAGAACATCCCCAAATATTATCAAGGGTTTCAAACCTGTTCATTAAATCCAGTATTGCCAACCCCATCGCTGCAGAAATCATGACAAACTCTTATCAAGAGATTTTATTTTTCAAAACATAAACTAATATTTCAATGCTAAGAGACAACCTATATTTTGACTTGTTTTTTAAATTTTGTTAACAACAGCTTATATTGAGTCGATAACATCTCTTCTTACAAACCTCTATTAGTGCTTCTCAAAATGCATAACAAAATCATACAATCCAGAGCACCATTCAACATTACAAGCAACATTATCTATTACCGTACCTGTTACTGCTGTGCAGATAGCATGTTTAGCAATATGAAGAAGCTGGAAAGCAACTGCTCCAGTCTGGGTTAAATTTACATCTACAGTGTTTGTGCTTCTTTGAGTTCTCCGCCATGACTAATGTATATATTTCAAAAAGCGAAAAATCCTGAGATCCCACAGTACTGTTGTGAGAGCTCGAACAGGTCTCTTAATTTAACTGTCTAGTGATTAATTTGTGAGAGTTGGCAATACTGTAAATCACAGTGTAGGCTACTGTAGCTCAACATAGCTGTGCCACAAACAGTATGGCATTACAGATGCAAATTATTGTAAAACAGAAATCGCATCAAACCTTGCTCCACCAGAAATATGCTGTTAGATAATACGGATGATTACAAAAACACCATTGTATCCGTATCTTGTGGGAGCACAACCATTACTATGTAACATTTTACTATAAACGTTACTATTTAACATGATTTCAATTACATGAGAGTAGGTGTTAATACTTCATGCTGATATTGGACTCAGCTCTCGCCAAGAGAAGCACCAACTAAGACATAGCTTCTTTTACTGTAAACTAATGTGATCCATCTGCTTTTCCTTCCATCTGATGATGTAGGTATCCTTCTGCCTGGTGTTGATGTCTGAAGTGTAATGCTGGCTCCAGGGACCAGCCTATTTTACCTCCCTGACGCATCAACACACACAACGGCTGCAATGCTGGCTCCAGGGATCAACCATAGTGCGGTCTCCCCAGCGCATCAGAATGACAACCGTCTGGATTGAGCTAAGTAGGGTACATCTCTGGGGTCTTCAAGTGGGCACCTTCCATCCTTGGTGTTTAGTTGACTAGCCCACGACACCTTAAGAGGGCTCAACAGTGATTCTGGGGTCCCAGCATCACCGCCCTCCGCCCCCCACTCAGTTAAGCCCAGCTTACTTACCTTCCTTTACATCGACGTTGCTTTCTTTATACTGTGCTTGAGGTCCACAACCAGAATCTTTAGGCTCAACCAGAGCCAGTTACTGCACCTCTCTGCTGCTTCATCATTATTATTATTATTATTTATTTCTTAGCAGACGCCCTTATCCAGGGCGACTTACAGTCATAAACAAATACATTTCAAGAATCACAGTGCAAGTAATAATACAATTAAGAGTAAGATAAATACAATGACTTTGGTTCAAGCAAGTACAAGTATGACAAAATATGATTCAATAATACAGCTGATAACAGTGTCAGTGATAGTTACATCAGGATATAATTAAATACAAAATACTACAGATTAAACACTTGGCAGATTAAAAGTACTCCGAAGTACAGGATTAAATGCAGTAAAATAGGGGGCACATAAGAGCAAGTAAAGCGCATTTAAGGTAGGGTGATAAGTGTACCAGGGGAAAAACAGAGGAGTTCTACAGGTGCTTTCTGAAGAGGTGAGTCTTGAGGAGGCACCGTAATGTGGTCAGGGACTGGGCAGTCCTGACATCTGTAGGAAGGTCATTCCACCACTGCGGGGCGAGGGTGGAGAAGGAGAGGGCTCTGGAGGCAGGGGAGCATAGAGCCAGTCTTCTAGTGCAGGCGGAGAGGTCGAGTGGGGGTGTAGGGAGATGAGGGTCTGGAGGTAGCTGGGTGCACTCTGGTCAAGGCATCTGTAGGCTAGTACAAGAGTCTTGAACTGGATGTGAGCGGTGATCGGGAGCCAGTGGAGTGAGCGGAGTAGTGGAGTTGCGTGGGAGAAGCGAGGCAGAAAGAACACCAGGCGGGCAGCGGAGTTCTGGATGAGCTGGAACGGACGGGTGGCGGACGCAGGGAGGCCAGCCAGGAGGGAGTTGCAGTAGTCTAGGCGGGAGAGTACCAAGGCCTGGACCAGGAGCTGGGTGGCGTAGTTGGTGAGGAAGGGTCGGATTCTTCGGATGTTGCTCAGGACGAAATCGGCAAGTGCGTGCCAGAGTGCTGGGAATAAGAGAGGCAGGGGTCCAGGGTGACTCCGAGGTTCTTAGCTGAGGAGGAGGGAGTGTGGTAGATTCCAGAGGAATGGAGATAGAGAGATCAGAGGAGGAGGAGGAGGGAAAAAAAGGAGGTCAGATTTAGAGAGGTTGAGTTTGAGGTGATGCGAGTGCATCCAGGAGGAAATAGCAGACAGACTGGTAGAGATACGGGAGGGGATGGTGGAGTCAGAGGTGGGGAAGGAGAGGAAAATCTGAGCATCATCAGCATAGAAATGGTATGAGAAACCATAGGATGCGATGAGGGGGGCCCAGGGAGCGGGTTAGAGAGAGAACAGGAGAGGACCCAAGACTGACCCTTGGGGGACTCCTGTTGAGAGAGGGCGAGGTGTGGAGGTTGCTCCACGCCAGGTTACCTGGTAAGTGCGGTTGGAGAGGTAGGAGGAGAACCAGGCCAGAGCAGTGCCAGAGATTCCCAGGTCAGTGAGAGAGGATAGTAGAATAGAGTGATCGACAGTGTCAAAGGCAGCAGAGAGGTCGAGGAGAATTAGGACAGAGGAGAGAGAGGCAGCTCGGGCAGAGTTTAGTGAGTTGGTGACAGACAGGAGGGCGGTTTCAGGGAGTGAGCAGAGTGGAAGCCAAATTGGAGAGGGTCGAGCAGAGAGTGGTTGGACAGGAAAGCAGAGAGCTGGCGGTGTACAGTCCGCTCGAGGATTTTGGAGAGGAAGGGTAGGAGGGAGACAGGACGGTAGCTCTGGAGGGAGGTGGGGTCGAGGGTAGGTTTTTGAGGAGGGAGTGATAGAGGCTTTTTGAAGGCAGAGGGAAAGACCAGAAAAGGAGAGAGGTGTTGAAAAGGGAGGAGATGAAGGGAAGTAGAGCAGGAGCAGCAGCTTGAAAGAGGTGAGTGGGGAGGGGGTCCAGGGCACACGTGGTGGGTTTGTGACCCTGGAGCAGGGAGGAGAGGTCAGAGTCTGAGAGGGGAGAGAAGGTGGAGAAGGAGGGTGAGTTAGTAGGGGATGCAGTGGGTGTAGGGGTTGGAGCAGGAGGGGGTGCGGGGGAGGGAGAGGTGTTAAAGAGTTTGCGGATATCTGAGATTTCAGAAGAGAAGGAGGCAAAGTCATCAGAGGAGATAGAGGAGGGAGGAGAAGGCAGAGAATCGTTTACGTGTGTTGTTAGTGGAGGCTTGGATTACAGATTGGAAATAAGTACATTTAGCAGAGGAGAGAGTAGAGAAGGAGGAGAGGAGAGTGCGGTAAAGGTCTAGGGCAGCAGGGAGTTTGGTTCTCTTCCATTTCTTTTCAGCAGATCGCAGTGTGATTCTTGCTGAGCGGAGCGCAGAGGAGAGCCAGGGTTGGGGAGGGGAGGGGCGAGCAGGTCGGGAGGTGAGGGGACAGAGGGAGTAGGTGAGGGAGGAGAAGAGGGTGGAGGTAGCAGAGTCTACGGAGAGTTGTGAGAAGGAGTCGATAGGAGGGAAGTGAGAGAGAGCAGTGGAGGCAAGGACAGAAGGGGAGAGAGAGCGGAGGTTACGGCAAGAGGTGAAAGTGGGGGTAGGAGGAGCAGGGAGGGACAGAGAAAAGGAAATGAAATAGTGATCAGAGAGGTCCAGGGGGGTGACAGAGAGGTGGAGGGGCAGCAGGCCCTGAAGAAGGTGAGGTCCAGTTGACGGCCAGCTTTGTGGGTAGGAGGAGATGGAGAGAGACAGAAGTCGAAGGAGTGAAGGAGAGGGAGGAATCCGGCAGAGTGGCTGGGGTTGGAGAGATGGATATTGAAGTCACCTAACAGGACAGTTGGGGTAGACAGAGAGGGGAGGGAGGAGAATAGATAGTCGAGTTCATCTAGAAAGTGAGCGAGAGGCCCAGGGGGACGGTACAGTACAATTAGCAGGAGTTGACAGGGAGAGGTTAGATGGACTGCATGAAATTCAAAGGTATTAACAGAGAGTGAGGAGAGGTCGGAGGGGACAGAAAAGAGTAAGGAGGGAGAGAGGAGAAGACCAGTCCCACCTCCCAGTCCAGTGAGATGCGGGGTATGGGACAGGGCAGCAGGAGTTAGTGTTATCAGGAGAGAGCCAGGTTTCAGTGAGAGCAAGGAAAGAGAGAGAGGTGGGAGGCAAAGGCAGAGATGAAATCAGCTTTGTTAGCAGAAGAGTGACAGTTCCAGAGTGCACCAGAATGTGTGCGGGGGAGGGGGGAGAGAGGCAGAGGGATGAGGTTAGAGGGGTTGGAGGGGGAGGGGGAGAGGGCAGAGGGCGAGAGGACAGAACAGGGATGTGAGAGAGTCATAGCAGGACAGACGAGACAAATTAGGTACAGTGGGAGCGGTGGGGTGGAGGGTACAGACCTGACTAGTAGATGGCTTCTTCCAGAGCGCTATTAGGTTCGGATCTATTCCAACAGCGTCTTGGCGCAGGCCTCCCCTTGCTGGACTCCCACAGCTAGACTCCCGGTTCTTTTGTTGAGGCTCTTCTGTTTGCTGGCGCTTCTTGCTGGCACGGAAATAGGCTGACTAATTAATATAACAACTACGTGGCAAAAGAACCAACTAAACTGTGTGGAAACCAATCAAATATCAAATCAACTTCTATTCAATTTAACCACTCACCTGGTACTAATCACACACTAACTCAGCTAATTCAAACACCACCTTACAAAGTTACCAAAATGTAGTTAATTTAAAATTACTTGAAGCAGGAACTTACCTATCTGCCTCAGTCCCTGGTTACCTGTAGACTGACCGCTGATAAGTTCTTCACTACTTATCACTTCACAACTCTTGACCACTGAATCAGTCTCGGAGAAACTGGGTTGTGGAGTGTGCCACATATCCTCCACAACCCACCTCCACTGGGCAGACCTGGACTCTCCATCCTTGCTGTTCCGCTTCAGCAGCTAGTTGAGCGTACTGAAGTTTCTTACTCTCATACGCCTCATCTACAGCATCCTCCCATGGCACCGTTAACTCTACCAGGTGAACAAGGCGTGCTGATCCAGACCACAAGACAATATCTGGTCGAAGGTTAGTGGTGGCAATCTTAGGTGGGAAAATAAGCTGTTGTCCAACATCTGCCAGCATTTTCCAGTCTCTAGCAGCTTCCAGTTGTCCTAAACAAGTTTTGGTTTTAATACCTTTTCTTGGTGGTTGCTCCCCAGGATGGAGGAATGTTGTTCTTCGTGTGTCATATATTGCTGGCATTGGTGGGAACCTGTTGGTCATGCTGCGCTTGTCTTCCAATGCTAAGGCCAAACATCACAGCACCTGATCAAGTAAACCGTCCTTGGCTAAGACCCACCTTACATCCTGTCAAAATGTGTCTTATTGTAGCTGGCAATGAACACAAAGGACGCCATGAATCCTCTGCTACCCATAGATTAAGGTTCTGTGTTGATGGCACAACATCATATGTTGATCTGATGAGGAAACTGATCCTCTTTTCCATTGACCATAGGTCTTGCCAGCCAATCTTGCGTTGTTCCACACTCTCCCATCTCATCCATTCTCCCTGCTTGGCCTGGGAAACTGCCTTTACACACCTCATCCTCTCCTCCTGCTTTTGCACCTCGTCGACTACCACATTTTACTATAAACGTTATTATGTAACATTTTACTATAAATGTATCTAACATTTTAATATAAACGTTACTATTTAACATTTTACAGTTTCTACTAACATTATAATAATCTCCTTTCATTTCACTTTTATCCATGGTAATTTATTTTTACATCTCCAAATACCTTACAGTTTGTCCGCTGTGAGAAACCTCTGAAGTAAAGGAAATGAAACGTAGGCTCTCCGTGTTTCTGAGGGGTTCACAAGCAGTGTATATTTGATTTTATTTAAAATCATCATTGACTACACAATAAGGAGCGATGCCTAGTGTTTCACTATCGATATATCGTTCTTCAAAAAAAACGATGCATCGATTCATAAACGTTATGAAAGGGTAAAAAAAAAAAAAAAAAAACACTACATACGGAGCTGTGGATTACTGTGTAACATTGCAAGTAATGCTTAAAAAACTATTATGCATATTAAATTGATTACATCAGATTATGCATATACAGTAGTAATTAAATATATTACAACTTTTTTACCTTATTTGTGTTGATTTGTACCAGTTGGGGGTCAAAGCAAAAACAAACAAACAAAAAAATCAGAACAACCACCAATCAAGGGAATTGTTTTTTTTTTAGGTGATCATTGTCCACAGCAGTTTAGTAATAGGAGTGTTGTCCATGGCTTACATTTTAATTGTGTTAAGGAACATGATAGTGTCCACATTTTGTTTTAATTTAAGCGATGACTGGGACTTGCTTACAATCTGTACAGCATTATTGAATAACTGCTCACTAGGGACTGACGTTGCCGGGATGCTTAATACTTCTGACCAAAGATACAACTTTTGGAAGTCTTTCTGTTATAATACTTCTGTGTTCTATTACAGTAAAACTTTAAGTGCAAATTGAGTTTCAAATAATTCTGTCAAAAGGTTGCTTTTTCTTTGCAATATCTAAGAGGCTCAGTGTTTTTGGTTTACAAATGTCTTCCCAATTAAAGTTACTGTTTTTCTGATAAGAACTTTCACTGTGAACACTTTTCTAATTTAATTAAATGAAATGCTCGCTTCTGCTTTTCTCTCAAAGTTAACACTGGATTCCGTGCCAGTTGCTCTCAGATAAGGGAAAACTTAGTTCATTTCACTGGTGTTACTGGTCAATGAGCTCAGCCCAGCTCCCTTTTTACTCAATCTTGCAAAGATCCTATAATAATAATTTCTTACTGTTATAATAAAATATTCAAAAAGGAATATAAACGCCTAAGCTAATACACAGTATATCATAACATTATCCTTTATTTATTTTTATATATTAACAAAATCAGCAAATATTCCATGTCAGGCTGGGCAAATCGCCTTCACTGTTCCTAGATTTAATTTAATTTATTTTTGTTTCCGTCATTTCCTCTGCTCTTGTTCCTCCGCTGAAACACCCACCCCGAGTGCAGAGAGCTGCAGGCTTATATACAGGTGACCATCTCCAGATTAACAACAATTAAACAATTAATTAACGCGGGAGATGGTCACCACCTGCACGAGGTTTGTAATGCGGATGGGACTTCCCATCCACGCTGCTAAACAAAACAATAACAAAATTATAAACCATAACAATAATAATAATAATAATAATAATAATAATAATAATAATAATAATACAACAAAACAAATACAAAATAATAAATTGCACAGGAGCAGAGGGGTACCCCGTTCTAAATATAAATAATATATTTATGGCAGGGCTTTGCCCTGCCCCCTTTTCATGTGCAGGGCTTCTTACATTTTTCAATATATCTGCATAATCGCTTACCAAAGTCTCATGAAACTTGGTGGTCTTGATGACCAAATCAATGGAAAGAGCTCACCAAACCGGTACTGAAGTCCAGTTAATAACTCGGGTTGAATGTGAACGATGATGTAAATGACTTCATGAGATGGAAAACATTGCGAGAAATGAAATGGAGGTTTGATGAAAACTGAGGTTGCAAACAGTCCAGGACAGACACACAAAAACATACAACCACACCCTCCAGAAAAGAAACTATCCTACCTAATTAAGCAACAAACTAACTAGAAAATAAACTAAAGCAGCAGACAACAAGAAAAACAAAGGCTAAATAATAATAATATCTAGCTATCAGTATAAAGATTAGGCTACAAAAGGTAGACAGACTCTCCCACCAGGGTGCAAGCTACAGGAGAAAAAACACACTACCATCCCCCCACAATCAGAGAAATAAGAGACAGGTGAAGATTGACTGTGTGAGAGTATTGGTGGACGAACATTTGAATGGACCAATGGGGTGAAAGAAAGAAAGAAATGGATACTGGGAAATGTAATTTTTATAGGTTGGCCTGGCCAGGCTACTGCCTTTACTTAGAGACAGGTGGGTGAAAATTACACCCACATATGTAGCAACAGTGCTACACTTTGAAGGGGAGCACACTCTACGCAAAACTGTGTGATTTTAACTGACTCAGTGTTAGATTCTGGTTGTGTAAGGGGTGGCGTCCATATGATTTTAACTGACTCAGTGTTGGGTCATGGTTGTGTAAGAGGTGGCGTCCTTGTGATTTTAACTGACTCAGTGTTGGGTTCTGGTTGTGTAAGGGGTGGCGTTCGTCTGCCAGCTGTTTAGTTCATTCCTTCATTGAGGCTACCTCTTCTGATGCGGGGCATTTGTCATTGAATTTATTATGTTTCTTTTAGTATTTTTAAGTTTTAAAATATAATGCACAATCGTTCTCAAACAGAGTACCAGACATTATCAAACACATTTTCAATGCATTGCTGATAATAATATTGTTCCGTATTAACTTTCTTTATTGTATGAATTCGTATTTTCCTAACAAACCCCCCAAATAAAGTGAATTACATTGCCCCCACTTTCTCGTTCTGGAAAAAAACCTGCAAAACTGTGTCCTTTCCTATTCTAGCAGCCCCACATGCTTAACAGTACTGTATTAGGCAGGGGAGTTATTTACCCTTCATATCCCAATGTTAACAGGGTGGCATTGTGACAAGCAGGTTTTAAGCGAGTGTCTCTGCAGCTGTCCCTGCATCCTCTACCATTCATGTGCTGTTCTGTTCTTCCTGTGCAGTGGGTCACATGGTCTGACTGCAGTGATAAGGTTGCTAGTGCTGATAAGAGGTAGGTAAATGGAATGTAGAGCCATTGTTAGCACTCCTTTGGAACATCTGATCTTCCCTTGTTTTCCATTTATGTTATCAGTCAGTGTGTAGGTAAAGACTGTCACCACTAGGTGGGGCTAGTACTCTCTCTCTCTCTCTCTCTCTCTCTCTCTCTCTCTCTCTCTCTCTCTCTCTCTCTCTCTCTCTCCAATGACTTGTATGTCGTACACTTCAGTCAGAACCAAAGTTAAAGTATCATGTTTACTACTTTCACAAAGCTATTTACCGTTTTGATGGAATAAATACAATTTTGCAGAAACTGTTCTACATTGTTATACACTATTACCAGCATAGTTTCCTGTACATCAAACATCATGTAATCCATCAAAACAGACTTTAAAACATTCTTTAAATAGCTTTGTGACTAGGGACAATGAAAATCACTTACGAGTTCAAGCTTTGTGAGTGGGACTCAATACTTTTTTTTTTTTTTTTTTTAAACCGCATTCTTTAAATAACTGTGGAGTCAAAGCTGTTTTTTGTTACTGCTTCTCTCATTCAAGATGACTTGATTTTGATGCAGGTGAATTTGGTGAGGTGAGCCTTGCTGCTTGGTGAGACAGCATGCCTTGTAGTATAGAGACTGTCTACAGAGTTAGGAAGCGGTAGCATTCCTCTCGCCAGCCCCTCTCCCAGTGTTTCCAATCCTGACAGCTCCATCTTGTTTAACCGAGTTTAGTGAAGGAGTCTGCGGGAGAGAAAGCTCTGTCAGGGCTCGCTGCTTTATGGACAGCTTGAGAAAAGGCATGTGGGATTGTAATATAAAACATGTGGTCTGGAGCAGCTATCCATTATCACACACTGCGACAAGGGAGGAAGCACAAGGCCCTATCCCACAGTCACCTGCAGCTTCACACTGCAATGTCATCTACTTGGTGACTGTTTAGCACATTCTTTCATAGTTCAGTTTGAATAAAGCTGCAGCATCCCTCAGTCACGTTGGGGTTTGTGCTGGAATGTAATCCCTCAATGTGTGTGTGAGCTGCCAGTGCGCTGCTGTATGTATGAGAAAGAAAAGCCAATCATGTTGACTGTTGAGTTTGTTTAGAGCCCGGGATGACAATACATATCAGATTGTAAACAGTAGATAATAAAACTGTAGTGAACCATATATATATATATATATCACTTATGTGCATTTTAATGCATATCAATAATATGAATGTGTACTATAAGCAGGTGAAATGTAAAGCTACATTTGTACTGTAAAATGCAATTCCTTGATAGTTTAAACCTGTGCACTATCAGGGAAACACTTAGCAGTCCAGTTTGTTTATGTTCTCCAAAGATATACACTACCGGTCAAAAGTTTTAGAACACCTCCATTTTTCCAGTTTTTATTGAAATTTACGCAGTTTAATGTCTCAATGTACTCTGAAATTAAAGCATAGAACAAATAAACAATTGGAGATAAAAAAGAAATCATGGAATCGTTTTGTTTAACAAAATTTAATCTAAATTTTTGACTCATCAAAGTAGCCACCTTTTGCAGATATAACAGCCGAACACACTCGTGGCATTCTTTCTACAATGGAAATCAAATATTGTTCGGAAAGTTCTTCCCAACACTGTTGCAGAAGTTCACTTGCACTTGTAGGTTGCTTTGCTTTCACCCTTCTGTCCAGTTCATCCCAAACCAGCTCGATGGGGTTTAAGTCTGGAGACTGTGCTGGCCATTCCATGATTTGAAGCCTACCGTCTTCTTCTTTTCTTCTAAGGTAGTTCTGACATAGCCTGGAGGTATGTTTTGGGTCATTATCTTGCTGTAGGATGAACCCCTGACCAACTAGGCATATACCAGAGGGTATTGCATGGCGCTGCAAAATGCTGTGGTAGCCGTTTTGGTTCAGAGTGCCACTCACTCTGTACAAGTCGCCGACTCTGGATCCAGCAAAAGAGCCCCAGACCATCACGCTTCCTCCTCCATGTTTGACAGTTGGTGTCACACACCGAGGAACCATCCTTTCGCCTACTCGACGGCGTACAAAAACCCTGCTTGATGAACCGAAGATTTCAAATTTGGATTCATCGGTCCATAAGACCTTCTTCCAGTCTTCAGTAGTCCACTGGCAGTGCTTCATGGCCCAGGCAAGCCTCTTTTTCTTATTTTGCCATCTTAGCAATGGTTTTCTTACTGCCACTCGACCTGTCAAACCTGTAGCTCGAAGTCTTCTCTTCACAGTTGAAACTGAGACTTGCTTACTTCGACCAGTGTTAAGCTGTGCTTGAAGCTGTTGTCCTGTGAGCCGCCTATCACGCAAGCTGTTGACTCTCAGAAACTTGTCTTCTGATTCTGTTGTGGCTTTGGGTCTGCCAGACCTCTTCCTGTCAGAGTTTCCTCCAGTTTCCAAGTGCCTTTTGATGGTGTAGGAAACTGTACTCACTGACACCTTTCTTTGCAATTTCTCTAAAGGAAAGACCTACACTTTTAAGGGTTATAATGGTCTGTCTGTCTTCCTTTGTTAATTGCCTTTTCTCGCCATTATGATAGCAATATACTACTTCCTGCAGTACAATACTGTCCAAATAATGCTTAAGAGGGTGTAGTAACACAGTCTGTTCCAACACTGCTTTTATACAGACAGAGGGTTTGTAAGTAATCAACAAAAGTTGGGACACCTGTAGGAATTGTTAGCATCAACTTTCAAGGCTTAATTTACTTCCATTGCTGCAGAACAGATGTAAGTTGTTAACCCATTACTTGTTCCCTGAAAAAGGCCTTTTTGTATAACTCTGAAATGTACATTATTTTTCAGTTTTTGGTAACCTAAACTTTTTTTTTAACCTCTGGCAGTTTACCGCTTACCTTTGTACCATTTCAGGTTATTCACTGGACTTGAACTGCTTAAATTTCAATAAAAACTGGAAAAATGGGGGTGTTCTAAAACTTTTGACTGGTAGTGTAGTTTAAAAGCTTACCTAAGTGGACAAACGTTTCAGCAAATGAAAGCGCAGCCAGAACATTTCTGAGGTTTTTTTTGTTTGTTTTTGTTTGTTTAGTGATAACATTTTAATCTAGATAACTAAGCGAAGAACATTTCTGGCATGTCAAAACTATTTTTATAACAGTATGGGGGAAGCAATACCTTTAAAAAAAATGAATTCAATTTGCTATGCAATAACACAAGAAAAGGAAAATAAAGGACTTTATTTTTGAAACTGTATAGAAGCCAGGGTGAACTGTGGAATTACATCGCCATGGTTACAGTTGATTCTAGCGACTGATCTGCCTAATACAGGGATTGTGTTCCCGTTTGCAGTTGAAAGGGAACAGAATAGCGATTGGTAAATACATTTGAATGCTTGTTAGCCGATGTAACTACATCAGCTGGTTGAAGTAATTAATTTTCTATAGTGTTCAGAGCTGTGGTAGATTGAAGTGAATTTAGATAGCGTATAAACTGCACCAGCTGTAGACATGCAGGACAGTATAAATTGGCAAACAGTGTCTTTGAACACCAGCCGTTCTAAGCGCCAGCCAGTCTAAGGGCCACACGTCCAAGGGCAGTCTGAGCTGTGGCAGTCAGAGCTAGGACCTTTTCCAAATCTCTCCCAATGGCTACCAGAGGCCTCATTCCCACTCTGACATCTAATGTGTGGATCCCCTGGACAAAGCGTGCTCACTCTTTCTCCTCTCCTAGAATGCACACTGGTAAGTACCTGCTCCAGATACCGCTGCTAACTCCTTCTCCCCCTACACTGTATGCTACAAACTTAAAAATCTCCTTTTTCAATTGTTGTTCTCTGACCAACAAATCTCTGCTTATCAATTAACTTATAACTGATACTAATCTTGATCTTCTCTGTCTAGCAGAAACCTGGCACTCTGTAAATGATAAGCACTCTCTACATCTATCCACCCCAAATGGCTTCTCGCTCTTTGACAAGCCACGCTTCACTGGTAGAGGTGGGGGCACTGCTGTTATTGCTAACTCTGTGCTTGCCACCTCAACTCTCTCTTTCCCAGCAAGCTCCCCTCTCCCATGTCCCTCGCCCTTGTTGTTATCTATCGTCCACCAAAGAATAACTCTGCTTTTATTGCGGAGTTCTCGCAATTCCTCTCCCTAATCTGCATTCAGCTGACAAAATTTTACTCCTAGCTGATTTCAACATCCATGTCGATTTGCCTTCTTCCCCTCTAGTGACTGGCTTTGTCACGCTGCTGGACTCTCTCAATCTGTCTACGTCCCCACTCACACCCATGGACACACCCTGGATTGACTCATCATCAGGGGTCTTGATATCTCCAATCTCTCAGTCTCAGATATCTCTCTCTCTGACCATTTCTTAATCACTGCCAATATTAATCTTCCTGCACCTTCAGCTACTACTGATACTGTTACTTTCTTCCGTCCCAAAAATCTGCTAAATCCTATGATACACTCGGAATGTGTCTCTTCTTCCCCTCTGACTGGTACTCTTCCGTCTTCGGTCGATGATGTGGTGTCCCTCTACAACGCCACCCTTACTCAGATCATCAACACAATTGCCCCGCTTACAACCAGAACAGTGAAGAAACATCACAACTGTCATTGGTATACCCTCAAACTTTGACTGCTTAAGTCTGCCTGCCGCAAGTCTGAGTGCAAATGGAGGTCGTCTACAGTTCACAGAGAGATTTGGACCGATCACCTCAGTAGCTACAGACATGCGCTAGCTGCTGCCAGGGTGAAGTACTTCACTGAAATCCTCTCCATGGGACACGGTAAACCAAATATTCTCTTCAAAACCATTGATCAAATCCTGCATCCAGCCATCGATAAATCCATCTCCCATTCATCCTCCTCTCTTACCTGCCATGATTTCTCCTCTTTCTTTTGGAACAAAATCGACACCATTTATTCTACGCTCTCCTGCCACAAACCCAGTATAGTACTTGACCACCTTGACTCCCCTCTGATTGCCCCTCCTGCTCTCTCTTCCAACTCTCCTCTCTCCATTACTGATGTCTCCAGCCTACTGTTGAAATCAACTACTGCCACATGCCTCTTGGACCCCTGACCAGCAAATCTTGTCCATCTCTGTGCTTCTGATCTTGCTCCTTCCATTATGCACACTCTCAACCTGTCCCCGGTTTCAGGCCTGGTTCCTGATGCCCTCAGGACTGCCCAAGTAACTCCAGTGCTAAAAAACTTCCTTGACCCGGCTGTCTTATCTAACTTCCATCCCATATCCAATCTTCCTTTTCTCTCCAAAACTCTTGAAAGGGATGTAGCCATCCAGCTGATGAAACATCTCACAGATAACAATCTGCTTGAATCTCTGCAATCTGGCTTCCGGCCGCATCACAGTACCAAAACTGCTCTGCTCCGGATTGTAAATGATCTTCTGCTTAATGCTTATGCTGCTGCTTCCTCTGTCCTTGTCCTCCTTGACCTAACTGCTGCGTTTGACACCATAGATCATAGCATTCTTCTTGAAGTATGACACCATAGATCATAGCATTCTTCTTGAAGTATGCTTGGATCTCTGGAACCTGTCTCTCCTGGCTGTCCTCTTACCTATCTGGATGCATGCAGTCTGTTTTCTATGATGCAAGCAGTGCTGACCCAAACCCGGTCACTTGCGGTGTCCCTCAAGGGTCTGTTCTTGGGCCTCTTCTCTTCAACATCTACATGTTTCCCTTGGGGCACATCATCCGCCAACACAGCCTCATGTTTCACTCCTATGCTGATGACACCCAGCTCTACCTAAAACTCGACCCTGGATGTCACTCTGCCATGGTCCGGCTCTCAGCTTGCATCCAAGACATCGAGGCCTGGATGTCTGCCAATTTTTTTCAGCTCAACATTAACAAATCTGAACTTCTAGTAGGATTGAAAACTCAACTCAAGAATCTCAATATTGCTTCCTTGAACCTTGGAAACTGTCTGCTGCTGCCTTCCCCCACAGTACGAAGCCTTGGTGTACTTCTGGATAGTAACCTCTCCTTTGATGCCCAAATCTCTTCTGTAGTCAAATCCTCTTTCTACCACCTCCGAAACGTCTCAAAGGTCTTTCCCTACCTTTCCCTCCCGGATGCGTCACGCACCATAAATCGATTACAGCTGGTTCAAAATGCCGCTGCTAGGATCCTTACCAGATGTGAAAAACACATTACCCCCTATGTTGCCCAGCTGCACTAGCTACCTGTAAAGTACAGGATTACTTTCAAAATTCTCCTGCTTGCCTACAAGGCCCTTCATCACACAGGTCCAGAGTATCTCTCCAACCTGCTGACCCGCTATGTCCCTGCACACAAGCTGAGGTCCTCTGACTGGCTTGCTTGTTATACCCAAGCAAAAGTGCACCACACACGGAGAGCGCTCTTTTAGCTTCATGGCCCTGACTCTCTGGAACTCTCTCCCAGCTTTAGTGATTGCAGCTCCCACAGTTGCTCGCTTCAAATCAGCTCTCAAGACCCACTTGTTCTCTCTTGCTTTCAATGCTCTTTAAGCCTGATATCTGTTATTAGCTGTTGTCTAAATTGCTATTTCACGTTTTTCACTCCATCTTATTCATATGATTCTGTATTTAATGTAATATGCCTGTATGTAATGTGTTTGCATTGTAATATGCCTGTATTTAATGTGTTATGCATTGTTTCTCACTATCTTGTAAAGTGCTTTGTGATAGTGGTCCACTGTGAAAGATTGATTGATTGAATGTGTACTATAAGCACATGAAATGTAAAGCTACATTTGTACTGTAAAATGCAAGTCTTTGATAGTTTAAACCTGGAAACACTTGGCAGTCCATTTTGTTTATGTTCTCCAAAGATATAGTTTAAAAGCTTACCTAAGTGGACAAACATTTCAGCAAATGAAAGCACAGCCAGGACATTTCTGTGGTTTTTGTTTTGTTTTTGTTTGTTTAGTGATAACATTTTAATCTAGATAACTAAGCGAAGGACATTTCTGGCATATCAAAACTATTTTTAGAACAGTATGGGGGAAGCAATACCTTTAAAAAAAGGAATTCAATTTGCTGTGCAATAACACAAGAATAGGAAAATAAAGGACTTTATTTTTGAAACTGTATAGAAGCCAGGGTGAACTGTGGAATTACATCGCCATGGTTACAGGCTCTGTGAGACCCAACAAACAGAGAAAGAGAAGGAATTTGGCATGGAAGATACTTCACTCTCCATGGAGTCTCAGCGAAGCACAAAAACCTTCCAAAAATGTGAAGCTTCCAGAGCGGGGAATCTGTGTAACCCTCAGACAGGGAAAGCAGGGCAGTGGAGGATCAGGGGGAAATTGGTGTGATCTTGCATTGACAGACTGTTCAAGCTATTTGTTCCTGGGGATATTCTTTTGCAATTTCACAGCAAGATGCTGAAGTCAAGATTGAAGAAACTGTTTCTTATTAAGAAAAGTATTTTTGGCAGTGTATGAATGTCAAGGGCCCCCTAACCACAATCAGTTTAGATTGTGTTGCAAAAACTGACATGGTGAACATTTCTTAAAATGATGGTAATGTTGCCAGGAATAGTTTTGTAAAAGTTGCTTCAAGGGCTTATAAGGCGAAGCAATTTCAGTGACTCGCATCAATACTTAAACAATACTGTTTAAAATGGTGTAGCTTCAACTTTTCAGATGTGGGGGAATACATCAAACTAGTTGCTTGAAAAGTTGCCAGAATAATGTTTTATTTAATGGATACATCGACACAAAAAAAAAACTTCTGTTATTCACGGAGGACATCGAATCTCAGCTGAAAGTTTTGCTGTTTTCACCACAGAACCAATGTTAAGGCTTGGATGCTAAGTTCCAAGTGCAATGCTACAGGATGTAAAGCTAGGAGAAGAATCAGGCAGGAAACTCAACAAACACATACAGAAATGGTCATTTGATTGACAGGAACATCTCTGTAACCATGAAGTCAAGCTGACAAGGAGGTAACTGCCACATTCATGTCAACCTCCAAGCAGTGGCTGCTCTGAATACTCATCAAGCCAGTTATATTTAAACCTACTGTACTTTACCTCCCTCTCCCTCTCTTTTAGTTGGCAGTCGAACCAAAACCCCAAAAGATGAGGCCAAGGGCTAAAGCCAAGCAAGTCAACATGCTGTGATGCATGCCCTATCAATTATAAACAAGTCTGATTTTAAATAGCAAGAGTTATCCTCTGAAAAGAGCCATGCCAAGAGTTATCCTAACTGGAAAGAGCCATGCCAAGAGTTATCCTCTGAAAAGAGCCATGCCAAGAGTTATCCTAACTGGAAAGAGCCATGGTCAAGAGTTATCCTAACTGGAAAGAGCCATGCCAAGAGTTATCCTAACTGGAAAGAGCCATGGTCAAGAGTTATCCTCTGAAAAGAGCCATGGTCAAGAGTTATCCTCTGAAAAGAGCCATGCCAAGAGTTATCCTAACTGGAAAGAGCCATGCCAAGAGTTATCCTCTGAAAATAACTATGGTCAAGAGTTATATTTGTTACATACTTTTGTGTCCACTGCTAATCAGGATGATACAGTGGTGGAGTATAGGGTGTTCTCATTGGGAGATGATTCCCCTCCACCTGTTCTCGGAATGTATGTAATCACATGTGCTATCAGCAGGGGGTGCTGTCTCCTTTGTGTGTGCTCATTGGTTTCCAGTAGAAGGAGCAGTAACGTGCTGTAGGGACATATCCAGCTAGACCAGGCAGTAGTTCTGTGTTTGTTTGATTACCTTGGATAGCAGTGAGGGATCTTTATCATTTACAAGCAGGCGTTATTCAAGAAGGGAGGATATTTAACTTTGACACCATCTTGTGAAATATGACAAGAAAATAGGAATACTGTTTATTTCATGCAAAGAGTTTGTATATGTAATTAGTGACTGATGACGAAAACAATTGATTTCACCATATACATGGGAGCTTACCAACAGTGTTGTGGTGCACCACTCAAAAGGGTCCCCTGCTTTCATTGTTTGTCTTTTTTTAATTTAGTGTGGCTGTAACAGGGCGAGCAGCCCTGTACATTGTTTTGTTTTATTTTAGTTTAGAACGGGGGTTCCCCTTCCGCCCCTGTGTTATTTTGTATTTGTATTATGATTTATTATTTACATGACGGCGAGCGCCGTATGTTTTATTGTTTTGTATTTTGACGGTGTAGCCGTTTGTTTATTTTGTTATTGTTTAGTAACGTGGATGGGAAGCCCCATCCACAGTAAGTAATTAAACTTATGCAGAAGGTGGCCATCTCCCAAATTAATTAGGTGATTTAATTTGTTGCTAATCGGGAGATGGTCACCTGTTATAAAAACCTGCAGCTCTCCAACTCGGGGTGGTGTAGTAGGAGCGAGCAACGAGAGAGAGAGAGACAACTTTAACTTTAAGAATCGTCTAGGAACAGTGGCGGCTACAGCCCAGCCTGACCTGGATCGTTTATTGTATTTCTTTTTTGTGTTAAGTGACTTGTTTTGTTCGACTGTTTGTTTTGCTCGGTGAGCACAGTTTTCTCTCTTTTTGTTAAAACATTTGGTTTATTTTTGTTGTATTTTTCAATAAAGACGGCGCAAACGCCATTTTCACTACCTGCGGTATCCTTTTTCCAGTTCCTGCTTCTGGTCTGACGCCACCCACTCCGGCCATCTTTGTGACAGTGGCCAATTATTTTAACCCTGATTTTATGCCCGATTTGAAATGTCCAATCATTTTTCCCCTCTCTGCAGCAATTCCCCACACAGCTCAGGAGAATAAAAGGTTCAGTGGACGTCCTCTGATCCCACGACCTAGCCAGCTTCCTCTTTTACACCCAGGAACTCGAGAGCAGATGTCAGCGAGCTACCGACCCTTGGAGGACAAAGGCCAGCCCTGCAGGTGTTTTCTTTTGAGTTCACTGAACACCTGGCCAGAAGGGTTTGCTGTAGCACTATGAGGAGAGACAGTCCCTGCCGGAGTTGCCTCACTAACCCACGTTTAGTTTTATTTATTAACAATACTGCATACAATAAAAAAGTGAAATTAGGTCCATGGAAAATGTTAGTTTTAGGGGAAGTATCCCTATTCACTCCTGTTTAGATCATTCAATTAGAGACTAATGTGTCCCTGCTCCATGAAGCCTCGTACTTCCTAGAATTCTCCCGTAGAATGTTCATAAACACATGCTGTCAGTCACCGAATGAATGCCAAAGAGATAGTCAAATATATGGATTGGTTCCCAGGCAATTCTTTGGCATTCTTAATTGAATTTGTACATTGAGTTTCCTAAGTGTTGTTTTTCTGCTCAATAAAGTACGAGGTCATTCTTTCAGTTCATATTGATGGGCTTGTAGTCGTGATGAGTGCTGCACCCTGAGGCGGACGGCCTTGTTCCTTTGACAATGGCATTTGCAGGATTCCCCTGTTCCTAGTCTAGCCAGCCGGTGAGTCGTCCTGTGAGTTGCCTGGTCTGCATAGCTGAAACCCTGTGAATAATGCCTGCCAGTCGCATTGGATTAATAAGAAACATAGATGGTTTGATAAAATTGAACCTATGGTTCATCTGCTGAATAGACCAGTGCTGTTACTTTACCTTCTTTACTGTAGGCTTCTCTTGACCTACCTAGTTTGATTCATTTGTGCCCATCTAATGACAATGAAGTAAACTGCAGCAGCACTATATAATCCTACAACACAAGTATTGGCTCAACTAATGTGTTTTGTTTGCTATGTGTCTTAACTTCAGAAAGCTGTAGACATACACAGTGCATACATTGTTCTCTTGCTATATTGTGTGTTCAAAACGTTACAGCAACTTCCTTGCAGGTAAACTTGCTAATCTTTTATTTCCCAGTGTGATATTAAGTGGGATGGAAATCAGTTGTATGACTGATAAATGTGAGCGTGACAATAACCAAAGTCATATTATAATCAGGAACTTGTCTCCAGTGCCTCCCATTATAAGCGGGTATTCGGGACATTTCAATGTGGTGATAATAAGGGAGGTTGACATTAACAGCAGTGACTGTCCTTATCCTTGGGACTTGTTTTGATCTCATCGTTCATTCATAATCAATGGCTGGTAGGGCTTCCTCTGCTTGTGTGGACTGTGCTGCTCATCACTGAGTCAGATCAGGTTTCTATTTTTCTTAACGGCTCCACAATCATTTTGGAGGCTGGCATCAATCTTAATGAAAAGGGAACATTCCTGGCATAGCTCCTTGAGCATGAAAAACAACCAGTGTTGTTCAAACCTTTCACTAAGAGGAGATAAGCGATAAGAAACACAAGCAGCCAAGTATTCCCCTCAGAGATTAGAAACAGGAAGAACGAGGTCATGATTTAATATCTCAATCAATCTATAATAAATCTACATGGAAGAATAGAGAGGGGTGCAGTCGAGGGAAGGAGCGCTTTTTCTTAAGCAATGTGTTTTGTTTTTCTGTACAATACTCCAGCTTTGAGGGAGAATGGCTGGCTATTGCCAAAATAAACAGACTCACATCATAACCAGATGCTTGCAATATTTGTTCTGTTTGCACAACAGTGCAGCATGCCAGCTGAACCTCTTCGGTTGCTTTCCAGTGTTTCTGACTGTGCTCGGAATGCTGCTTCCAGTTTCTTTCTCGGTTCCCTGCAGACTTCTTGTTTTGCTCACTGCTTAACGAGCTGCATAAGAAGGTTATATTTTATTATATATTTATTAACTTGCCTATAGATATATATTTTTCTATGTAAATATATCATGTTACTACTGGGTGTACTCCTGCAGGTCATTGAAATTAACAGCTTATGAAGTGATTTTAATACCACAAAGTGGCAGCAACTCCATCTACAGTGTATTTGAAATGCCTGCACATTAAAATGTAAGTTAAAAAACAAGCACAAAAAAGGGACCCAGTGATAATGTTTCTAGTGTTAATAAGAGGTAAGAAATGGATCTGAAAGCCTTGGTTAACACTCCTTTCACTCCTCCTATATGCCTGGTAAGTTTGCTTGTTCTTTAATCATTTCCTGAAACATAGTTTAGTCATGCGACTGAAATGCCTAAAAAACTTTCCCACAATTGTTACTCCCATACACATATTTCAATAGGAATTCAGAGGTCTGAGGAATGTGTGTCATATTTCTGCTGATAGCCACTCACTCTCCTTCCCCTCACTGCTCTCTCCTTGTTTGTCAAGCAGCCCATTGTTAGACTGGGAAGGGAAGCTGCTGCGCTGGCCCCATAGCTCCCAGTCCAAAAAGCCAAGGCAGGGATCTTGGAATGTCTCTGAAACAAAGCGCATATTCTTATCTGTGTTTGTGCACTGTGGCCTCTCTGTGACTGAGGGCATGTGATAGTTTTATTAGTATTACCAGATATTGATTTCAGTAGAGGTATAAACCCTTTAGGATCACACCTGTTCAGGGTGTTAAAGGAATTCTTAATCCAGACCTGGGCTCAATTATTATTATAATGACAGCAGCATTGTTTGCTGTAATTGCAATTACTATTACAATGCTATTCTATTAAATTATACTGTAATTACAGTTACAATGATGCTGCAGTAATTCCAATTCCAATTTCAGTTCCACTAAAAAACAACATAAATAACTACACACATTAACATGTTTACTACAGTGGTGGAGCTAGGGGGTTGATTTTAGGGGTTTGAATCCCCCCCACCCCACCCGAAATGAATTATTCAACTACGTGGGACAATGAAAAATATCAGCCATGTGGAAAAATCTCAATCCATCAGCAGCAACTAGCCAACACCCCCCCCCGAAACGTAATACAGGCGATTCACCACCACCACCACCCCCCCACCCCCTGAACAAAATCCTAACTACGCCACACTGTTATTAACCATCATCAAAAAAATCTCCATCCATCCTCAAAACAAAATCCTATCTACACCACTGGCTACCCCACTTACTCTGTTTATTCTAAAGCAGTAATCACAGGTACAAGTACACAAACATACTGCCGGTATATTACGTTTTTTCAAAGAAATGGGGTCACTGAAAGTGGTTGAAAATACTTGAAGTACACAATTACACAATTCAGTTGTAATTGAGCCAAGGTCTGCCCTCTGCATCTGCATGATATTTCATTTGTATATCTGTTTATTCTCCCATGATGGATAGTTAATAACGTCAGCAACATGTTCTACTGTCTATGGAAAGGTAATGCTGGTGACTTTATTTAACATTCCCAATCTCCATGTGTGCTGATAACTTTCTCTGTTGATAAATACCATGCATTTGGATAAAATAAGCTTACACACACACTTTAAAATAGAATTGTGTGTATGCGCATTTACTATGGGCTCAGGCCTCCTGAGGGTGAGAGCCAGGAGCCCCTTGAGTCCAGCAGTTAGTCTTGACTAGACTATGCATTAACACCACTTTAACACCACCGTCCTCCCATTGTGCTTCACCACTTTAACACCACCGTCCTCCCATTGTGCTTCACCACTTTAACACCACCGTCCTCCCATTGTGCTTCACCACTTTAACACCACCGTCCTCCCATTGTGCTTCACCACTTTTCGCTGTGCTCTTACCCAGCGATACTCCTCATCAACCTTTAGAAGGACAGGCATGGACAGTAGTGCCTGTGCACAAACCTTGGGCTGATCACCTAAATGAACAGAAGAGGCCAGGAGTGAGACTGCTCCAAGATCCACTTCAGGACTAACTCTGACCTCAGAGACACAGATCTACTGGTTAGTTTGAGCAAATTTAATGGAGGCAATAAAACAGTAAAGCAGCAATGATTTAAAATGGCATTGTGAATGGGTTGTTGTTATGAGAGAGAGAGAGAGAGAGAGAGAGAGAGAGAGAGAGAGAGAGACTTTTTTTTAAATTTTAACAATCCTTTATTAAACAAATTTTGACAACAATAAACATCAATCAATAAAGAAAAAACACCAGAACAACGGTGTTTATAGGCATTCCTAGAACAACCATATTAAAAACAACATAAATATTATAATGAAAGGACAAACAATTGAATAGAAGTCGCAGTTTTATTCAGAAACGTCATATAAAGCATCTACACGACTGAAACGTTGTAAATAAACAGATATTTGAACAGAAATATGTTTATATACAGACATATTACATAACGTGCATCCTCAAAAAACAGTAAAAAAATGAAATAAACAAATATTTGAAAATAATTGTGTGTATATACAGGAATATCATATATATATACAAAACTGTACAGTATCAAAACCTTTTTAAATAAATGGGTTTATATTGCCTACATAGCAAAGCGCAACCGAAGCTCTGCGTTTATATAAAGACATACTATAATAAAAATAACATGAATAAATAAACATGTGAACAGAATGGGCTTCATTTACAATTGTTTACAAAGTCTAAGTTCTGGCACAAACCACACAGATACTGTGCTTTTGAAAATATGCACTTACCGCATGGTCCGTCTTTGCTGCATCAGAATCTTGTTTGGTAAAATTTGTAGTAATTCCAAACACTCTTTTCTGTTCTGCTACTTCAGCGATCCATTTGCAATGTGTATTGGGGTAACAATGAATTTCTTAGAAAAACGTGTGACTTATAGAAACCAGTGCAGACAGACAGCCTGGCGGCGTGAGCTGTCAAGGCTGATTGATGAGCTATCAAAGGCTCATTGAAACAATAGAAATGTCATCAGACCGCTCACTTGAGGAATGCAAACTCATATAATCAAATTTCAATATGGCTGCAAAACACAAATAATACCACAACATTTAATTGTTATACTATGTATCAGTCAATTTGACCGCGCCTGGTCGGAATAGGTATGACAGTATTTTATCTTGCTAATTTTTTCAGCTATGCGATTCTTTCTTTGTCAGGGGAACTAGTACATATATTTAGGAAAAGTCAAGAAAGCACAACTCCTTATCTTAAACATGCGCATATCAATTTAAATTTAAATTCCAAAAACGGTCAAAATGACTGCCTTGCTCGCTCTAGTGTTAAAACAGTGTTTTCTTTTTATCCATTCAGTCCAGAAATATTTAAAACATTATTTAAAATACCCATACTGTAATAATCTGTTATTAAAATGCCAATAGGCACTACACATTTTCACAAAAGGAAGGAATTGGGATATACTAATGAGGCAATGGTCAGACAAGCCACTGGGGGAGATTGAGCAACCTTTAATCAAATTTAAATGCTGTCTGGAAGAATGAAATCTGTCTAATTAGACTAGGGCCAGGTTTTATCCAGGTATACTGTCTAGCAATACAATTTGCATTCCTCCAGACATTTATCAAATTGTGTTTTTCAATAATGTAGAGAAGCTGATTTGCTGACTGTGGACTCGGCTTCAAATTGTTCCTATCTAATTTATAATCCACAGAGCAATTCCAATTGCCCCCAATAATCACAATCTCTTGTGCCTGCCAAGTGTTCTATCAAGAACAGAAAACCTATCACTGCTGTCCTGTGCATTATATTAATAAAACTATTTTTAAAATTGGTAACATCAGTTACTTTAAAAGAATCAAGTTTAAAATGTTCTGAAAATAAAATTGCTACCCCCGCACTAATATTAGACCTGTGGCGAAAACAAATTTCTCCTTTCCTTCATTCAATTTCATTGGACTTATCAGATTGAGTCTCCTGTAGGAAACTTATATTTAGTTTTTTTTTGTTCAATACAATTTAAGACTCACTCTTTTGTGTAAACCACGAGCACCATTTATATTAAGGCTGCCTATTTTTAAAAAGTTCATAAAGCAGAAATGGAAAAAGAAACAAAAAAAGACATAGCACACGAAATCACATCAATGCAGAGATGCTGAAACATAGCAGCCCCAAGCTGCAGGAGGCTTTACTCAAACTCCTCAATCTCATACTGAGAGCTGGCTAGTTCCCTGAGACCTGGAACCAAGGGCTTATAACACCCATTTCACAGGGCATGAGCGGGGGACCCCCGTCTCCTCGTGAAATCACCCACGCCATGAGACAAGCAAAAGACAGCACATGCCCACGCACAACATAGACACAAGACCAGAAAGACAAAAGGGACAAACGGAGGGATGATTAGGAATATTAGTAAGGTGTAACTATGTGTATACCCGCCGCTCAGTGGATAGGAAAAAAAACCTTGAGGCTGGTTAGGGGAAAACCTTTGGTGGCTCTAGGGGTCAGGAAGCTCCAACTCCATGCATACTAGCGATTTTAAAAAGGGCTGCGACTATGTCAGAGCGCCCATGTTCTTGATCAGGCTGAGATTGATGTTGGCCCTCTCGGTGGAGGTGGCTGCACCTATACGGAATGAATGGGGGGTGTAGAGCCGAGGAGGGAGGCCTGCTCTGGAAACAAGGGTGAAGAGGTGGGTTGAGAACCAGTGATGAGTGACATTGAAGAGAAGCTGTGTCCCATATTTTTTATTAAGTGGAGATTTATGTTAGTGCCTGAGCCGATTCTAAACGAATGGGGTGTATATAATTGTGGCGAAAGGCCTGCTCTGGAGATGAGAGTGCATGAATGTGATGAAAACCGATGTCGGGATATGACTGAGTGGGAGGAGTCGATTGAGCGGGAGGAGTCAATGAACAGCGGCTCTGATGGGAGAAAGGGCTTCTTGAAGGAAAGAAGCGGTGAGCTGTAATCGTGTGCGGTGGACTGCCGTCAGTAATGTGCAGTGGCCTGCTACAGAGCAGAGATCTGCTGAAGCGGAACGAATGGAAAGTCATTGTGAGATATGAGCAAATTTAATCTGCATGTAGCGCCTCCTTGGGATTGCAGGAGGTTGTTGTACAATTGTCTGCTACCTGGAATTTTGATAGGACATCGATATGGTCTTTAAGTGTTAAGGCGATTTAGATGGAGCAGAAGATGGGAGGCTGCTTTCGGCTGCTTGCTCTGAGGCCACTGCAAAACCTATTGATTTGATCAGGAGCAGTCTATGAGTGTATTGTCCATTGCAAGGTAGGAGGCTGCTTGACTGAAACATTGATAATCTTAGGACATGGTATCCATATCTGATTGGCAACTCAACATCAAATGAAATATTAACCTTCCGAAGTAAAATTGATCCTGATCCATATATATATATATATATATATATATATATATATATATATATATATATATATATATGCAATTTCCCTTAGAATTACTGTTAATTTGATTTCATAGTGCATGATACACATCACAGACAAAATATACAAAACAATTAAAAACAAAGTATTGATATCGTACTGTTACCATATCCACACGCATTGCATAATAATACAAAACAAATTAAATATCTGCTTGCTGAAGCCGACGAGTTGTTCAGTTGCAGCAGCCAGGCAGCAATGTTACAAAAGGCACAGGGCAATGACGTCACCTCCCTAGCAACAAGCTTGACTCCTATGCTGGGAATGGGTTCTTTCAATGCAGC
The DNA here is from genome assembly GCA_030684275.1 of Acipenser oxyrinchus oxyrinchus. Taxonomy (NCBI): domain Eukaryota; kingdom Metazoa; phylum Chordata; class Actinopteri; order Acipenseriformes; family Acipenseridae; genus Acipenser; species Acipenser oxyrinchus. The sequence goes on along the minus strand of CM060254.1, from coordinate 17,887,343 downwards.
GGGTTTGTGCATTTGAGAAAGGAGAGGAAGACTCAGTCCTGCTATAGAAGTGTGATTGAACCCTGGGATCCTTCAAGAAACTGCTTGATGAGATTCTGGGATCAATAAGCTACTAACAACCAAACGAGCAAGATGGGCTGAATGGCCTCCTGTCGTTTGTAAACTTTCTTATGTTCTTATGTTCTTAAACAATACTTAGGACCGTCCTGCAACACACATTTACTGTGATGTTTATGTATTGTAATATTTGGCTAGAAGTAGACATGATGTTTGAATCTATCCTTTAATAGACTAGACAAGTGTGTGTGGTGTTGTTTGTGTATTAATTCGCTATAGATATCCTGCTAGTGCCTTTACTGTAGGTCGCATGGTAGACTGTTGGAGTAACATGAAGTACTGTAATTACATAATAAAAGCATCTTCCAAACTGGTATAAAAACCAAGTAAAAACTGAAAGATCTTCAACACAAGGAATAACAGGAGCCTGTTTCACACACAGTGGAAAGGGTGGGGGCAGCTTGACCCCCTAGAGACAGTGTGGATGTTTTGGAAATAAACAAACACTGTAAACTGCTCAACAACACCTGGTTCTTTCTGATAAGGTAGGTTGCATAGAGGGCTAATCAGTGGAAGACCACAGTACACATAGAAGTCAAATTGAAGCGCATTCAAACAATATGGAATGAAGCTGCACTTTGCATTAAGAGCTTCTATCAGTAATAACTGATCTGAACATACTGTTTCCTGAACATGCCCTTTCAAAGCTCTGAGTTTGATCAGACCGAGTACTAATAAGAAGTAATAACATTTATTTCAATCCATCTTTACCATTTCTTTAAAAGGGGACCAGTGATAATGCTGTTATTAAGAAGTAAGAGAATAGATTTGAAAGTCTTGGAAGTACTAACAGTAGTTAGCACTACTTTACAGCACAACTTCTCGAAGGAAGATATGGCCAGTTTGCTCCCTTATTTGTAAATGCAGGTACATTAACAAGAACATAATGTGCACAAGGCACGAACAGCTGCTGAATGCATGGGCTGTTTGACAGTGGTAAACGTGTCTGGACACAGATTGATCATGGAAACAGTCAATTAAGCCCCACCAGTTTCAATGTGATAGCAAATGTAAGGAATTTCTTTGTAGTTCACATTTGATGTCTGTTCACTGAACTCTTCATTCAAGCAACACAAAGGGAGTGTTTATTTCCAAATGTGTTACTACTAATGAATGACTTGACAGACACAGCTTTAAAATGAAATACAATTCAGCCGTTGTTCCCTGATTCCTCACCACTATGTGTGTAATGGAATGACACCTGCATTAAAGCATTTTCGGAAATGCATACTATATTTAGTAACACATGTAGATATGAATGTCTAGTAAACTGTTTAGTTGAAGGTGTTCTTGCATTAGTAACATTTTAAGAAATGAACAGTCTTTTTTTTTTTAAACAGTGCTGTATTGAAATGTATTATTATAAGTTAAATGGTGTGGAATTGTGACAGGTATGTTGTAACAAATTATTATTATTTATTTCTTAGCAGACGCCCTTATCCAGGGCGACTTACAATTGTAAGCAAATACATTTCAAATTAAATCACAAATGGAATGATGGTGCCCCAGTATAAAAGTGGAGACTGGTGAGGGTACATGGAATGAGTTACTGAAGCATGTTGAGGCTGATTAACCAGCTTCTAGGAATGTAGGGACGAGCATTGAACATAAGAACATAAGAAAGTTTACAAACGAGAGGAGGCCATTTGGCCCATCTTGCTCGTTTGGTTGTTAGTAGCTTATTGATCTCAGAATCTCATTAAGCAGCTTCTTGAAGGATCCCAGGGTGTCAGCTTCAACAACATTACTGGAGAGTTGGTTCCAGACCCTCACAATTCTCTGTGTAAAAAAGTTCCTCCTATTTTCTGTTCTAAATGCCCCTTTATCTAATCTCCATTTGTGACCCCTGGTCCTTGTTTCTTTTTTCAGGTCGAAAAAGTCCCCTGGGTCGACATTGTCAATACCTTTTTTAAAATTTGAATGCTTGAATCAGATCACTGCGTAGTCTTCTTTGTTCAAGACTAAATAGATTCAATTATTTTAGCCTGTCTGCATACGACATGCCTTTTAAACCAGGAATAATTCTGGTTGCTCTTCTTTGCAATCTTTGTAGAGCAGCAATATCCTTTTTGTACCAAGGTTACCAGAACTGAACACAGTATTCTAGATGAGGTCTTACTAATGCATTTTAAAGTTTTAACAATACTTCCCTTGATCTAAATTCAACACTTTTTACAATATATCCGAGCATCTTGTTGGCCTTTTTTTTATAGCTTCCCCACATTGTGTAGATGAAGACATTTCTGAGTCAACATAAACTTTGTTGCTGCAACAGTGTTTGCCACTTTAGTGTCGTCTGCAAATTTAACAAGTTTGCTTACTATACCAGAATCTAAGTTATTAATGTAGATTAAGAAGAGCAGAGGACCTAATACTGATCCCTGTGGTAATCCACTGGTTACCTCACTCCATTTTGAGGTTTCTCCTCTAATCAGTACTTTCAGTTTTCTACATGTTAACCACTCCCTAATCCATGTGCATGCATTTAATTGAATCCCTACTGCGTTCAGTTTGAGAATTTATCTTTTATGCAATAATCCATTGTTGATGTTGCATCCTCAAAAAAATCAAGAAGGTTAGTTAGACATGATCTCCCTTTCTAAAACCATGCTGACTGTCTCCCAGGATACTGTTACCATGTAGGTAATTTTCCATTTTGGATCTTATTATAGTTTCCATAAGTTTACATATAATAGAAGTCAAGCTTATTGGTCTGTAGTTACCTGGTTGGGTTTTGTCTCCCTTTTTGTGGATCGGTATTACATTTGCAATTCTCCAGTCTGTCGGTACAACCCTTGTGTCAAGAGACTGTTGCATGATCTTGGTTAGCGGTTTGTAAATAACTTCTTTCATTTCTTTGAGTACTATTGGGAGGATCTCATCCTGCCCAGGGGATTTGTTTATTTTAAGCGCTCCTAGTCCCTTTAACACTTCTGCCTCGTGTGGGGCATGCTGTCTGTATCCTCCTTTGTAAAAACTTGTGAAAAGTAATCATTTAATATATTTGCTATTTTTTTTCTTCGTCTATGATTTTGCCATTTGTATCTCTTAGACATTTAACCTCCTCTTTGAATGTTCTCTTGCTGTTATAATATTGGAAAAACTTTTTTGAAATTGGTTTTAGCCCCCTTAGCAATGTTCATTTCTACCTCTCTCTTGGCCATTGATGTGCTGAATGGCCTCCTCCCTGTTGACATGTCAAAAGTTCTATAGTTCTCAATGTTTACAAAACACACAGGCACAAAGTTGCTGGGCTTAACTTCTCCACAGGTAGCTGCTGGAAGATGGGCTTTTTTTTTTATTAGGGTATGTGATGAAGGTACTGAATTCAAAACCACCCATAATGAACCCGTTTTATTCCAGGGATGAATGCACGCGGTTTAGTGAAGTGAAATCAAACCAGTATGACACCAGCTGTGTTATTCCTCATTGTTCCCATTTCATTCCTTTTGCAGTACTGGTGCTGGGAGAGGACCAGTCTGCTTCGTTTCTGTTCATTTGCACTGGCTGCGGTGCTGCTGGCATGGCTCTGCTGGTCATGTCATGAGCTGAATGAGAGCTGCTTTGCAAACAAACATAATGTGGGAGGAACATCCACATCTAGTTCAAGTACTTACTCCTAATGAATAGGGCTTCTGGTTTTAGGGTTGTACATGATTTTAAAAAATCGTTATTATAAATTAAGGGGCAGGATTTTCAAAAGTTTGTAAATGATAACTAGTGTTAATCAACAAATCGTTATGTACCATTGATTTTGGCATTTTCAAGAGTTTGTTATGCCTATCTCATTATAAAATAATCATGCCTGAACACACAATGACATCGCAGGAAGGGATGCATGGATGCATAAAGTACTGCGGCAATGGGGTGAATCAATAGGCGAAAATATAAGGCTATGGCAGTAATAAATGTCTACAATTTTGGCTAGAACTTAATGCGACGTGATCGTGAAAACCACATATGATTGGAGACATGCATGTATTCTCTCTGTCTATTAAACACACACACACACACACACACACACACACACACACACACACACACACACACAGTATTCCATTGGTTTGTATATAATGTCCGTGCCAATATTTTTTAAAAACAAGACCTGACAGCCCCACATTGTACTGTTTAACTATTAGACTAAATATTTACAGAATACTTAAAAACTGCTGCTATAATCATGATTCATTTATTATTAATAGCGCTATCATTAAATTATACCAAATCACATTTTTTATTTACAATCGAGGTGTATACTATACTGTGTCGCCCAAATGCTTATAAAGTCAGCAAAAACATGTTTTCCCTTCGTTGTAAATAAAAACGTGATTTGGCTTAATTGTAACGTTATTAATAATAAACAAATCATGCATAATTAGCAGTTGTTAAGTATTCTGTAAACATTTAGTCTAATAGTTAAAAAGTGCAATATGGGGTTTGCTTTCAAAAGATATCGCCACAGACATGAACGGAATACCTAATGTGATTGAGATCATTGACATGGATTTTGCCTAACGTATTTGTAATATTGTCAGATTCCCCCCACACTGTATGTACAGTGTACACTCTCACCTTCACACGTCTGTATGCGCATATTGAGTTTATTTATCACGGAGGTGAGCAAACAGTACCAGAGAAAATGCATGATTAGAGGAATTCACAGAGCAATTAACTATAAACAAATTGTGTATTGGAGAGTTCTATCGTAATTTTAAAAGCTTAATAAATATATAATGAAGTGTTACATACATGGTATACATGTATAATAACTAACAACTACAAACAACTACAAACAGAAATGACACTTCAAACGTATGTATTTATAGCTTACACTCATACATACTAAAATACATACAAAAGTAGATGTCAACATAAGAAAATAAATTCCAACCAATATACATAGATGGCTTACCCCCCCTGCCCCATCCATTTTTTTTTTTTTTAAAGTTATATATTTTTTTAATCTGTGCCGTCTGATTTTTGCCCACATGCCAGATAATCATAAATCAGCATTTTATATGTGAAGTTATCTAAATAAATGTACATTCTGCATGACAAAATTAAGTTTACAAAATAGATATTCCCATAATTTTTATTTCATTTCCATTTGGCTGCTGCTCGCAGGTGAGAGAGCCATCTCGCTTCCATTCATTTTTCTTGATCTTGTTAGCGTGCATTTTGATTAACAAGTTCCTCTTATTTAGTCATTGAGACAGGAAGTGATGTACGTGACCTGCAACAATTAAGCTTTTTAACGAGAAATGGGTTCATTAACAACCTCATCCGTCAAAGCATTAACAGATTAATTTAAATTAAATCACTTGCTACTAAAGCTCTCATTTCTATACCACGGAGGTTCCAAAAGTCCAACCCCCGTCCACATCATGGAACCTGGGCAATGGGTGTGTGTGTAGGGGATAGCCTGACAGGGCGAAGTATGGTGGGGTCTTCGATTCCGGGCCGCTATGGTAGCCGTAAACCCTGATAATACCTAGCTGACGGGGCGCTGGCACAAGTCCCAAGACAGCAGATTAGGTGGAAGTGGATACTTAAATCTTCATCGGCTGTGAAGGTGGATTAGGGCTGCAGCAGAGCGCGGTTCCCAATCGTTTTTGTGACCATCAGCATGGTCACAAAGCTACGACTGCAACAGAAACGCTGCCACAGGAAAATCAATGTTGAGAGACTCAAAGACCCCACCAAGCAGAAACAATTCAGCCAACACCTCACAGCCAACCTGACTACACCTAGCCAACAACAACCACATAGTGTTCACAGCGCCTGGTCTGCCCTGAAGTCTACCATAATCAGTGCTTGTGAACAGACTCTTGGTTTCTCTGCCAGAAAGCACAGAGATTGGTTTGATGAGAACGACCAGGAGATCCTGGAGTTGATAGACTGCAAATGCAAGGCTTTTATGGCCTGGAAGCAACACCTTGACTCAAGGGAAAAGAAGCCAAAGGCCGAAATCCAACGGAAAACCTGTGACCTGAAGAACAGATGGTGGGTGGAGAGAGCACAGGAGATCCACCATCTTGCAGACAACCAAGATATGCGGAGATTCTTCAGTGCCGTCAAAACCATCTATGGCCCAAACACCCAAGGACCAACACCCCTGAGACCCAAGGATGGAGGGGAGCTCATTGAAGAAAGAGAGGCCGTGAATGCCCACTGGAAGGCACACTTCGAAGACCTCCTCAACCAAGACAATGACTTCGACGAGAACGTCCTTGACTCTATCTCACACCATACCATCCAACATAATCTTGGCAAAATCCCAGCCCGACAAGAGGTTGAAAAGGCCATTCAAAAACTTAAAAACAACAAGGCCTCCGGAGAAGATGAAATTCCTGCGGAAATACTCAAATATGGTGGAGAAGAACTTGTCACAGATTCATGCCCTTATCACCCTCGTTTCAGAAGAAGAAAGCATGCCAGGAGATCTCAGAGACACCGTAATCATGACAATCTTCAAGAAAGGAGACAAGTCTGATTGTGGTAACTATAGAGGAATCTGCCACAGGAAAAGTACAAGAATCCTCCTCAACCGCCTCCTCCCAGTGGCTGAAGAGCTCCTTCCAGATCCACAATGCAGATTCCAACCTTCAAGAGGCACAGTCGACATGATCTTCACTGCACCACAAATACAAGAAAAATGCAGGGAACAACGACAACCTCTGTTTATGGCCTTCTTCGACCTCACAAAAGCCTTCGATTCCATCAATCGAGCGGGGCTATGGAAAATTCTCCTTAAATTCGGCAGCTCACAAAAATGTGTCGTCACCCTTCCTTTGCTCCACAATGACATGCAAGCTGTGGTCCTCTCCAACGGATCCACCACAGACCCTTTCCCAGTTAAGACAGGAGTCAAGCAAGGCTGTGTCATTGCACCTACACTTTTTTCAACCCTTCTCGCCGCAAAGCTCCACCTCACCACCAACAAGCTCCCTGCAGGTGTGGAGCTAATCTACAGAACAGACAGGAAACTGTTCAATCTCTGTCACCTCCAATCTAGAACTAAGACCACCTCAACCTCAGTCATTGAATTGCAAAGCCTTTTTTGTCTGCACACATACAGAGTCTGAGCTTCAAACCATTGTAGCCGTCATCAAGGAAGCGTATGAGAAAATGGGCCTCACGCTTAACATCCGGAAGACCAAAGTCCTTCAGCAACCAGCTCCTACTGAACAGCAGCAACCCCTGTCAATCAAGATCCACAATGGGATCCTGGAAAATGTGGATCACTTCCCATACCTCAGGGCAGACATTGATGATGAAATCCACCATCGCCTCCAGTGTGCTAGCGCCGCCTTTGGCCATCTGAGGAAGTGTGTCTTCGAAGACCAAGACCTTAAAACCTATACCAAGCTCATTGTATACCGAGCAGCAGTGATCTCCATGCTCCTATATGATTCAGAGGCATGGACAACTTACAGCAAGCACCTCAGAGCACTGGAAAAGTACCACCAACACTGCCTCCGAAAAATACTCCAAATTCAGTGTCCTGTCCCAGGCTAACCTCCCTAGCATTGAGGCACTGATCACTCACAACCAGCTCTGCTGGGCGGGTCATGTCATCCACATGCCATACACTAGATTGCCAAAGTAAGTCCTTTACTCTGAATTCCACCATGGCAAGAGATCCCCATGAGGACAGAAGAAAAGGTTCAGGGATGCTCTTAAAGCCTCATTAAAAAAATACAACATCGACAGCAACTCATTGGCATTGCACATCTTGAGTCTCACCACCAAGAGGATAAGGAAGCCAAGCGGGTGCAGCTCAATCCACCTACCCACCTATCCTGTCAAGCACCTCCTGCCCCACCTGCAGCAGAGTCTGTGGATCTTGCATTGGGCTCTTCAGTCATCTCAGAACACATAGAACCACAGTGGAAGTAAGTCATCCTTGATCCCGAGAGACTGCCAAAGAAAACTATACCACAAGTTTGATACAATAACAATGGTTTTTGAAAATCTTTTTTGTTAAAAAGTCAAAGTACAGTAATTTATTTTGTACATATGGAAGTAAAGATTATGTTGTATAATTTAATAGTTAACCTGGTTTCATGCTGATTTCAAAAGAGCTAGTTTTTGGGAGTAAAATACATATTTGTCTATGCCCCTGTCCAGCGCATTGCCAGTGGAGGAATTAAACAAGAGTAGGGAAAAGGTCCCGAGGAAAGATCCACCACAGTGTTTTATTTTTACCCAACACATGTAAGAAATATGAAGAATCTAGAGAAACATGTACAGGATTAGCAATATTTATTTTGAAAATAAGCCAGGTATGAGGGTGTCCTTCATTAAAATCCAATGGAAAAAAGACGCACATGCACACGTCAGTAAATGTTTTGGAGCAAGCCTATGGGAGTGTGATTTAAAAATGGAAAGAATGTTCTTGTGTTGTTTAATCGGTGTTGCCTGTGGGAAATGGGACAATGAGGCAGATGGGGGCATCCACTCTGAAACTGGGCATTTGTGTTGTAGGTGACCTAGGTTGTATGAAAAAATGTGTAATCATGTGGTGTTGTTGCTGAAACCAGTAGCTTGGAAACTCAATCAGTTGAGATCTGCTTCAGCCTGATGCCTGTGGAAGCAGTGTGTCTTTGTCCTTGTCCTCAGTGTGCCTCTGCTTATATAACCTCCACACTCACTGCTAATGTCAATAGAAGCCCACAGGTCATTCGACATGTTTAGCATTTTATTGCCGTCCCACAGAACACACAGTGCTCATTGCTGGCCTTGTAGCCCGCATTCTTTCCTGGCAGTAAACAGATTTATTGATTATAAATATACACATACTGTGGTATAGCACATAAGAGTATGGGGGTGTTTAAAACCCTTGTAGCTGGCAGTGGTGTTGAGATTTGTGGACATTAGTCTACATTTGCAAAGGGATAATGCAAGGTTACAAAGCAGTCAGGTCTGCAAACTTTAAGGGTTACAGAACCCCCTGCAGTGTTTACAAGACAACACGCCACTCATTTCAATCAGAGCACAAGCACTGTTGCAGGAAGGAGCATAAGCTGGATACACTGCGGTACTCATTATAAATTGTGTATGAGAAATCAACCAATCACTGTCAAGTAATTGTCAGAATTCCTTCTTGTGTACAGATGTTATCCCATGCATAGAACTGCTGATATGGTTCTACAGTTAAGTGCTGTTGCTTTTTGTTTAATGGCAGTTCTTGAGTACAATCTTCGCTTTGTGATTTACTGGCACAAAATGAAAAGTTTGCCATTTACCTTGAGACAAACTGCTGCACAGTACTGTGTGTTCCACAGAACCCTACATGCTGTTGACTCTTGCGAGCTTTCTCTCCTTTCTTCTTTCTTAAGTGAGCTCTAGAACCAGGTATATATACACCCCACCTCCTAGCCCCTCCCCCGGAATATATCATTCTATATAAACATAGAAAAACTATTTACAGGACTGGTTTAAAATCATCACCTTCCCAAACATGCCGTTTTACTCATAGGGAATACATTTTTATTCAGTGGTCCAGGACAGGTACTGTTAAACAATTAAAACCTCAGTTTTGTAATTTCTGCTTCCCTATCCATAGACTTAACATTGGGCTCCTTGCTTTCACAGCGCACCAGCACACAGAGCACGCAGCAAGTAAGTAAACATACCAGGTTCTCGATTTCTTAGCTGTGATATTCCTGTTATAAACTGACTTTAATACTACATTCAAATAACGTATTTCATTGATCAATTTAATTATTTAGTTTCCTTTAGCCAGAGACAATCCTTTACCTCTGTACAACCTGGGCTCAGATTTTAAAACTGTATTATTTTCTTTTCTCTTTACAGCCTCCCATCTCCCCTGACAGGCAAGAACATTTTATTTTATTTATACATTGTTTTTTAGACTTGGACAAACCATTTATTAAACAAACAAAAGTTTGTATTTTAGAAAAATCAGTCCGTGTTTTCAGTAATGGAGGACATTCACTCCTTTACAACTCTCCTGGTTCAAGGCTGTGAGCACACTAACTCATCCAGGGAACAAAAGTTTATCTAGGTTGTAAATAATTCCAGAAAATACTTCGTCCTGCCATCCCAAACTGAAATGAACCTTGGGAGAAGTCTGGTGTATGATATGAAAGCCTTTTTATCATTTCAAAGGCCTGCTAGCACTGCTGTGCCCTGTCCATTCTGCTGGATGGATGCAGATAGAAGAGATGGGATCTCCAGTGAAGATCTGCAGCTTGTATGACAGAGTTTATCCACAATGCACAGCCAGCACACAAACCTGCACTCACCTCACTGTATGAGACCTGATCCACTATGCACAGCCAGCACACAAACCTGCACTAACCTCACTGTATGAGACCTGATCCACTATACACAGCCAGCACACAAACCAGTACTCCCCTCACTGTATGAGACCTGATCCACTATGCACAGCCAGCACACAAACCTGCACTCACCTCACTGTATGAGACCTGATCCACTATGCACAGCCAGCACACAAACCTGCACTCTCTCACTGTATGAGACCTGATCCACTATACACAGCCAGCACACAAACCTGCACTCACCTCACTGTATGAGACCTGATCCACTATGCACATCCAGCACACAAACCTGCACTCCCCTCACTGTATGAGACCTGATCCACTATGCACAGCCAGCACACAAACCTGCACTCCCCTCACTGTATGAGACCTGATCCACTATACACAGCCAGCACACAAACCAGCACTCCCCTCACTGTATGAGACCTGATCCACTATGCACAGCCAACACACAAACCTGCACTCCCCTCACTGTATGAGACCTGATCCACTATGCACAGCCAGCACACAAACCTGCACTCCCCTCACTGTATGAGACCTGATCCACTATACACAGCCAGCACACAAACCAGCACCCCCCTCACTGTATGAGACCTGATCCACTATGCACAGCCAGCACACAAACCTGCACTCCCCTCACTGTATGACCTGATCCACTATACACAGCCAGCACACAAACCAGCACTCCCCTCACTGTATGAGACCTGATCCACTATGCACAGCCAGCACACAAACCAGCACTCCCCTCACTGTATGAGACCTGATCCACTATGCACAGCCAGCACACAAACCAGCACTCCCCTCACTGTATGAGACCTGATGCACTATGCACAGCCAGCACACAGACCTGCACTCCCCTCACTGTATGAGACCTAATCCACTGTGCACAGCCAGCACAGAAAACTGCACTCCCCTCACTGTATGAGACCTGATCCACTGTGCACTTTAGTGTTACAGTAACATGCATCCCATTTTAATAGAATTGCCCTGGACTGCATTCATTTAACAAGTTTATACAGCAAGGACATTGTCAGACCCAGTGTGGGGGATGAATGCATGGCTTCTATAGCATGTGGCAGTGTTCTCCATCCTGCCTAACCCTGTATGCACTGTCTCTCTCTAATTGAAAGTTGTATGGATTTATTTGTACTTTCCAAAGAGCCGATAAGGTGCTAATGAATCTAAAACCCTGTAGAAAGTGCAGTTCCCTCCTTTGTGTTCTGGACAATATGAGGCCCCTGTCACAGCCAGGCTCCGTGTTCTTTCCCAGGTCCTTTTAGGATTTCATCCTGTGTTATGTTAACCAAACTCGCTGATAATCACTGGAAATATCCCATTATGCATTGCAAAGTTGAAATTAACCTTGAAAAGGGGACAGGCAAACCTGCTTTTAACTGCACTGACGTCAACAATACATTCCAGTCCAACTCTCCATAGATGACACCCTAGGTGGGGTGAAACTTCATGATGACAGCTGTCCTTTTAACCCTTCTGCTACGGCGCCGCTAGAAATCGCTCATATATGAACGATGATGTAATGGGGAAGTTAGACAACCATTTTAAGATGTTTTAAACAACCATTGATTGCTTACCAAATGACTGCCATCTCCAAAGGCTCCAACAACCAATCAACGATGGTTTTATATACTTTCAAAACGAAAGTAACATTAGATAAACAGAAAGCTAGATGAGTAAAGTCGGGAGATTCAGTGATCACAAGTACAAGCTTATCGGAAATCATACTAAATCATCCAAAAAATAAATTAACAAAATATTAACTGTAGTGAAATATTCATAGGACAAACATCACAGATGACTCTCCAATCAGAATGCATTTCACTAAAGCCCCAGGCCAATAGAGATAGCTTTTATTATAAGGTGCAGCATTTTAGAATCTTAGGTTTTTGGTTTTGATTACTGTATATACCATGATTTTAAAGTGCAGCATTACTGGAGAGCATACTAAATTGCTTTACGTAACCACAAATGCTTACCGAAGATGTTGATGAGTTGACAGATCTCTGATGGCGAACGTGTTCACATTACACACCCATCAAACAATTTGGTGTAAAAGGAAAACCAGACACGATATTTATACAATTCTTTCCAATCCTAGTTCCTGAGAGTTGTGGCTAATACTAATACTTTCATGGTCTTTAGGTAGGAGATCACTAAATTACACTTATGGAGACATTTCTAAAAAAATTCAAGTGCATTTTAAAACTTATTTTTTTTACATTTAAACTAGGTCATCTAATCACATTGCTCCATGATCCACCATTTTACAACAAGCCTCAGAAATTGTATACGGTACAGCAGTATTGAGAGTCGTTCTCAACTCCTTCAGGCGCCTGTTCTGAGTACTGTATTTGTAATGTCCACTTGGCAAAACATATCAAAAAGCATTTTGGGATATTGGAGGATACAGAAAAAATGTAGTTTTGTATTACAGCATCCACACTTCTGACAAACTGCACCACCTGATGCAATGTAATTTAGAACTGGACTGGAGATTACTCCCTGAGGTGGTTCTCGAGTACGATATTAAACACTGCGTAATGTGGATGCTAACCGTATTTAGCTGGTTTAAAGGCAACTAATATGGTTTAAAGGCATAGTGTGGACAGGGCCTTAGAGTGAAAACATTAATAATCTTCAGATTCTCAGCTGTTTAGAAAGTTTTAAAACGTTATACTTTCAGTGGATATTGGTCCTATTACACAAGCCAAAAGTCATGTTATGTCAGTCAGACCTCAAACAGGTAGAATGTTCACCGGAGCAGAAAGGTTTTAAAAACATACCAATATGGAATGTACACCACGCCCATCCCTGCAACAACACATGCAGTGTCACAGTTACAATACAGAGTATCCGAACCATGCGCATGCCACCAACCTGATCTGAACCATCCGCATGCCACCAACCTGATCTGAACCATCCGCATGCCACCAACCTGATCTGAACCATCTGCACGCCACCAACCTGATACGAACCATCCGTATGCCACCAACCTGATACGAACCATCCGCATGCCACCAACCTGATCCGAACCATCCGCATGCCACCCACCTGATCCGAACCATCCGCATGCCACCCACCTGATCTGAACCATCCGCATGCCACCAACCTGATCTGAACCATCTGCATGCCACCAACCTGATCCGAACCATCCGCATGCCACCAACCTGATCTGAACCATCTGCACGCCACCAACCTGATACGAACCATCCGTATGCCACCAACCTGATACGAACCATCCGCATGCCACCAACCTGATCCGAACCATCCGCATGCCACCCACCTGATCCGAACCATCCGCATGCCACCCACCTGATCTGAACCATCCGCATGCCACCAACCTGATCTGAACCGTCTGCATGCCACCAACCTGATCCGAACCATCCGCATGCCACCAACCTGATCTGAACCATCCGCATGCCACCAACCTGATCTGAACCATCCACATGCCACCAACCTGAGGAGATGAGGCATTACATGATAAACTGTTGTCCCAAGGGTTTAAACAGTTGCAGACAGTGGACAGTATTGTTTTTATTGTGAACAACCACAGTGAGGTGAAACCTGAAGTCAGTATCTGTTTTATTGCTTTAGAAAGTCTGTGATGTCAGAGGGCAATAGTTCTTTGACTATCAACAGCTAGAGTGACTAACGGTAATTTTTTGGCAATTTAACAAACTATTTTTAGTCCCACCCAGTTCTGTCTTTATATTATATTATAGAAGTCACATCCCCATTGGAACCTATTAGCAGCAACTATACTTATAATGTCTCTGAGAGTGCAGCTGTCGCACTCACAATGTCAATGATAAAGCATTCAAAAGGTTTCAATCCCAGCAGGGTCTATACAAGCAGATTAAGTACGTTAATATCTGAGTTTCGTCCTTTTTTTAGATTTAATGGCTGATAATATGTCAGTGTTGGGTGGCTCCCTCTAATCAAGTTGAGAATGTACTTTTTCTTGCACTCTTTGTATGACAGACACGACTCCTTTGCTCACTGGCCTGACATAGCAAAGCGTCTTGGAAATACACTCACAACTTGATTAGAGCTGGACACCAAACATGCATTCAAAACCAAAACAGCATTTGCTCCAGTGCAAAGTTTGCACCACTTGAAATAAAACAAAGAATTAGCATACTAATACAAAATACAGATGAACTTGTTTTATATCACCTTGCTTAATCATAACCCATTTATTATCACGATTTTTGAAAAACCACTCGCCATGCACCATAGGTTCTTTGAGAAATTACCTCTCTTAATATCATCTCATAAACCTGCTTTGTCACGTTTTGAACAAAGACATCTAGGGAAAAAAAATATATATATATTTTTTAATAATTTTTTTAATTTTTCATTTTACTCATGTGACTCAAGATAACAAAGGCACTTCATCCCCTAGGGAGGCACAATAGAACACAAACAACTAATATGCTGGTGCAATTAAAAATATACGACCCACAAAACAGCTTCCATGCCTTAGGAAGCCCATATCTCTCTCCCATTAGCAGCCTCCCTCCCTCTGTCACAGGGGTGTCAGGCAGACAATCGGCCCCCTGTGTGTGGTTATCAGGCCACACCAGGGGGGATTCTCTGGGGTGACCTTTCCCCCGCCACGGTGCAGGAAGTGATAAGAGCAGAGGAAGTGCTCGGCTGCTCTTCTGAAATTAATTTTGTTTCCTGAAGACTCTCTTAGAAGAGAAAGGAGTGACTTCCTTAGTTCCCATTCTTCCCTCTCACCTCCAGGACGGGGTGGCCGGTATACAGCACATTCTCAAACCGCAGAGTGAACTTTTATATAGAGAGACCTGCTGGGGATGACGTGTTGTTTTGAGACAGAGGGCCCAATTCTCAGATCTTTTACTCAAGAGTTATTTAAGGAGTGTTTTTTTTAGTGTCTGTTTTTAATGAATTCAGTACTTTGGTATTTAGGTTACACTTCAAAGTGATGGCTGTACATTCATATACAATCTGGAGTATTAACTCATTCCTGCTGCGTTTCACTTCCATTCATTGTGAGTCTGTAACCAGATTGCATTACAAAAAAAAAAAATATATATATATATATATATATATATATCTTTAAATTGGGGGAAAAGAAACAAAAAATAATCAGACACTCGAAATGTATTTAAATGTATTTAATGTTGATACATTAACATTATTTAAATCTAGGGTCTATCATATATCAATTTATAGCGCAATAAAGATTATTGCTAAAATGTGTTTAATACATTTATAAGGCTTTTACTTGCCGTCACCATTGTATTCTGAAGAAGAGCCTGAAAACTACAGTTCTTGCATCTGTATAAAATATATATTAAACCTGCCTCCCTTTAATTCTATTTGCAGAAAGTGTTATTGGGACCTCTCGCCAGTCATATGTCTGAACAGTTGCATGTATAAATTTGGAACACTAAAACTGCAGAAGAAGGAGATTATCTGGGCCAGTTAACATGGTAAAACATGTTTTTGGCATACGTTGCCTGCCAATACATGACTCAGCTCTCCAGGTGCTACAACAGAGCACCAGTGTGTGTGTTTACGCATTCTGTCTGTTGTTCTGAGTCAGTGAGTGTGTGAGTGTGTCTCACAGGTCTTTGCTGATTATTTACTATGAACTGACTAGCTCCCTGTTTAGTTTTGTACACAGGTGAGATTAGTCATGAGGTGTACTTATACTTGTCTTGTCTAGATAGTCTGTATCACAGGGCTTCAATGAATACGGCCCTGTGACAGAGCGAATTAATCCTAGTCAACAATCTCCCTCCCGACCTGTGAGGGCGCTGTCTAACAGGAACAGTGTGCCCCGGACTGGATGGTTTGGCAGTTCATTCCAGGGTCAGTCGGAAGCCAGCTATCCAGGAAGGGGGTGGAGTCACAATACCAGAAGTCATCACCTTAATACAGTAGGCGATGTGTCAGTCATTGATTGGAGGATCTGTTCCTTTGATCTGGTTTTACGAAAGGACCAGGAAGGAGTAAAAGCAAACCGTGAGTTTACGTGCTGCATTTTGTCTATCTAATAATTGTTACTTATTCGTTATTGTTAGACGGCTAATCACCGGGAGCTGTGGCTACGAGGCCAGCTCTACACCCGGACAACACGTCACCACTGTTCACCATTCACTGTACTTCACCACTGTTCACCATTCACTGTACTTCACCACTGTTCACCATTCACTGTACTTCGCCACTGTTCACCATTCACTGTACTTCACCACTGTTCACCATTCACTGTATTTCACCACGTACACTAATAAGCACTCACTCTGGACTTGTGACCGTGTTTGTGTTTTGTGTATTATTCGTGTTGTTTGTTTATTATTTCAGGACTGTACCCCTTGGTATTACCTATGCGAAACACATTGTTGTGTAGAACCAGGTGCTTATTATTCAGTCAGTCATCAGTGATATAGAAACAAAAGGCACTCCTGTGTGAAAATGTTAGACCACTTTGTGCTTAAATTAGGCATCTTAAACAACTTCTAAAAAGTCTCGTGCATATTAAAATTTGCGGCTATGTGTTTCCTTTCTCTTACTATTTTAAATTAATTGCGTGTGTGGCCTATTAATTAAATTTGACAATTTCCCCAAGATTTTCAGTTCCAGTGGTTTGATTTCATAAGCACAACACATCAAAGCAACAGAAGCAATGGGGTGCTCTAATAAATGTACTGTGTATATAAGAGCCCCATGAAGAGTTGTGAGCCCGCTACCATCTACACCTGCGCACTGCAATCTACCTGTTCACAGGCCCACTGTCCCTTCTACATTTCACACAGAGAACAAACAAGTGACAAATATTCACGTACCATTTAAGAAAGATAACACAAACTCCCGAGTGACGATTCGTAAAGGCGCTGTGTGGAGTGCAGGATGCGCCCTACAGCCTGGAGGTCGCCGATTCGAGTCCAGGCTATTCCACTGCCGACCATGGATGGGAGCTCCCAGGGGGCGGCGCACAATTGGCCAAGCGCCGCCCGGGGGGGGGAGGGCTTAGGTTGGCCAGGGTGTCCTCAGCTCACCGCGCACCAGCGACCCCTGTAGACTGGCCGGGCACCTGTGGGCTTGCCTGTAAGATGCCCAGAGCTGCGTTGTGCTGTTGTGTAGCTCTGGGTTGGGATGCTGTAGCTCTGGGATGGCTGCATGGCAGGCCTGCAGAGTGAAAAGAAGCGGTCAGCAGATGGCACATGTTTCGGAGGACAGTGTGTGTTCGTCTTTGCCGCTCCCAAGTCAGTGCTGGGGTGGTAGCGGTGAGTGAGCTGTTTTCTGTAAAGACAGAAGAACAAATGCATCAGAGAACAGAAGTGTCTTTCTTTATAACATGCTGTTTCGGAAAATTCTAAAGCCTGGTTCATATTTCTGTCACAGATTAATGCAATTCTATGCAATTCTATTTAGCTGTACGCATCATGTCACAGCCCCTTTGACTGCTCAAAGTGGTCACAGCTGTTGTTCATACTTTAAATACAGACTGCATTCGCAAAATTGGATAAATTAACATTTGAGTAGAGGTGCTGAGTTTGTACCTCTGTACATGAGGTTAGAAAAAATCTAAAGCGATGTCGTTGGTATATCCGTCCTCTCAACCAACAGAGAACCCAAAAGGGAGAATTTCATATATTAATTAGAGATGCGGGTATGTGACAGTGAGAGATATTTAAGTTATTTTAGAATGACAGGTAAAAGGTCTGACAATCTGTTAAGGCTCTACGCCTTTCCAAAAAAGACCCTCGACTGATGTATGTACTGTAAGTTTTGTATTCTAAAGTAACATTTCAACTTGTCAATAGTCAAAAGCAATAGTCTTTATATTATTGCTTTTGGTGTACTATTTAAAAGCTCTTGTGCATGTTGCTGTAGCTAAACCTACATTATTTGGTGACCTTTCTGTGAATTCTTGTTTTTTTTGCAGTACCTGCCCGTCAAATGTACTAAAAAATACTGTGCTAAAATCATAGCCTTAACTGTCATCTTGGTAATACTGTTTATTGTGTCACTAAAGAACCTCATTTAACCAGTCTGGATGCATACCCTTTTTCTGACTTCATGGTTTGTTTGTATTATAAACTATCTATTTTTCACCCTTAAGGGGACTTTATCTCTGGCTGAATACACAACAATAATGGTTTTACAACCCATCTTTGTAAATGTGTTTATTCAACTGAGACTCGTGCTGAGGGTACAGTGCTATGCTATAGAGCTGCCCATGTTGATTATCAGGGGGCTCTTATATACACAGTACATTTATTAGAGCATCCCATTGCTTCTGTTGCTTTGATGTGTTGTGCTTATGAAATCAAACCACTGGAACTGAAAATCTTGGGGAAATTGTCAAATTTAATTAATAGGCCACACACGCAATTAATTTAAAATAGTAAGAGAAAGGAAACACATAGCCGCAAATTTTAATATGCACAAGACTTTTTAGAAGTTGTTTAAGATGCCTATTTAAAGCACAAAGTAGTCTAACATTTTCACACAGGAGTGCCTTTTGTTTCTATATCACTGATGACTGACTGAACATTCTCATACCCAGAGGTTTTCATAGAGAAAGGTATATAAAGGCTATAAATGACAAATCTTGAAGTGTTCTAATAAATGTGCACATTTTCTTGGTTTCTGTCCCTGCAGCCCTTGCTGTGCATTGTCTTCCTGTGTTGTCTTGGTTTCTGTCCCTGTAGCCCTTGCTGTGCATTGTCTTCCTGTGTTGTCTTGGTTTTTTGTCCCTGCAGCCCTTGCTGTGCATTGTCTTCCTGTGTTGTTTTGGTTTCTGTCCCTGCAGCCCTTGCTGTGCATTGTCTTCCTGTGTTGTCTTGGTTTCTGTCCCTGCAGCCCTTGCTGTGCATTGTCCACCGGCTTGCTGATTGGTTATTGCATTAAAGGAGAAACAGCTTCCAGAGGAAATATTGCATTTTTGGCCATCGCACTTAAAGACCCTTGTCCTTTCAGAATGGAAAAACACACCCAGTGGCTTCTGGGACTTCGAGTTCTTAATCTTGTCAAAGAAAAGAAACTTCAGAAAATCAGAATGTTTCAAGGTTTTGTGTTTTTTTTAGATTATGACTCTTCATCATAACTCCAACTGCTCCATGCCTTGTCTCCCCTTAGTAACCGGTCATTGATTTTTCTATGCCCTCAGTTAAGACTGTGTTTTATAATGCATATACAAAGAGATACATCCCCATGATTGAAGAGATTACCGGCTGCAGCTGAATATAATTGATACCATCTGAAGATCTGATACACTTCCTGCATTCCTCTGATTCTATAGCCAGTATGTAATTGTATATCAACCTTTGTCTCCTCAGGGATTTATGGAATGCTGCCACTGTGAGTGTAGGGGTTACCAGGCTTACCCAGGAGAGCTGCCTGCACAGACTGGCGATGGAATCTGTGTGAGTGTAGGGGTTACCAGCCTTACCCAGGAGAGCTGCCTGCACAGACTGGCAATGGAGTCTGTGTGAGCGTAGGGGTTACCAGCCTTACCCAGGAGAGCTGCCTGCACAGACTGGCGATGGAATCTGTGTGAGTGTAGGGGTTACCAGCCTTACCCAGGAGAGCTGCCTGCACAGACTGGCGATGGAATCTGTGTGAGCGTAGGGGTTACCAGCCTTACCCAGGAGAGCTGCCTGCACATACTGGCGATGGAATCTGTGTGAGCGTAGGGGTTACCAGCCTTACCCAGGAGAGCTGCCTGCACAGACTGGCAATGGAATCTGTGTGAGCGTAGGGGTTACCAGCCTTACCCAGGAGAGCTGCCTGCACAGACTGGCGATGGAATCTGTGTGAGTGTAGGGGTTACCAGCCTTACCCAGGAGAGCTGCCTGCACAGACTGGAGATGGAATCTGTGTGAGTGTAGGGGTTACCAGCCTTACCCAGGAGAGCTGCCTGCACAGACTGGCGATGGAATCTGTGTGAGTGTAGGGGTTACCAGCCTTACCCAGGAGAGCCGCCTGTCACAGACTGGCGATGGAACCTGAGGTATGAATTTGACCTGGTTGCATGCTTTAAAAATTTGCAGAATTCATTGCATACCCTGGACCTCAAGTATCCCCCATGGTTCAGGTTTCTTTGTGACTAGTTATTTTCTTTGTTTTTAATTTGTAATGCAGTCTGGTGATGAACATGTACTCTGGAGAAACTGTCTGTACCTCAGTAAATTACAGTTTTACCAGGTTTTTCCCATTATTACTATATATTATGCATTTATCATAGTTTACCATATTTTTTTTTTATTATGCTCTTATTAAATGGGGTGTTGTCCAAACATCTGGCTGAAAGAGCTTCACTGATGACCAAGTTCTTAAAGAACCACACCACCCCTAATGTGACCTAGAATGAGTTTCGCCACCTAGTCGCAAAGCTATTTAAAAAAGAAGAGGTGGAGAGACTACAGACTACACTAGGACATGGTTTCAGTATTGTTATACTCATTGTTGTAAAACACAACTCAATCTCACAGAATTGTGGCTGTACCTGCTTCTACCAAAGACCACAGGTTGTCCTTGCAGTCTTTTCAAACCCAGCCTTGATCAGGTACATTGAGGAGCTCAGAGATCCATCTATTGGATATCTCGCTGTAGCATACAGTCTTGTAAAACTGTTTGTTCGTAGTTTGTTCTCTGGACCTAACGTGCAATGCATTCCTCAAGAGCTCAACTTGCAACTCTACTGAAAGTTTTTACAACGAATATACATTATTTTTCAGTGTACCAATGACAATAACAAATCTAGTGAAAGCCTACTTTGGAGATTTGCAATTTAGTTTTTCATCTTCAGAATTTAGTTCTACATGGCAATGCCTAGAAGTTGGAATAATGGCAGGATGCACCATTTCTCCACTGGCTTTTACCATGGCAATGGAAGTAATCATTAGGGCATCAAAATGGGTAGTGGGAGGAGAGCGCTTGGCTTCTGGAATGCGACTACCACCAATTCGAGCATACATGGATGACATGACAACCATGACTACAACAGTAGCCTGCACTAATCGGTTATTGGGCAAATGAACCAATAACATTGAATGGGCATGAATGCAATTCAAGCCCACTAAATCAAGGAGCATCTCTATAATTAAAGGTAAAGTAGTTGATAAAACGTTCTTCATTAATGGTGAGGCAATACCAACAGTGTCTGAGAAGCCAGTGAAGAGCCTTGGGAGATGATACGACGGGGATCTAAAGGACACAGTTCGTGTGGGAGAAGTTAGACAACAAGCTGTGGAAGGATTGAAGAGCATAGACAGCAGCGCTTTACCAGGCAAACTAAAACTCTGGTGCTTTCAGTTTGGCCTACTGCCAAGGTTGCTGTGGCCACTGACTGTGTATGAGGTTTCTTTGACAACAGTAGAGAAGCTGGAAGCTTTAATCAGCTCACACATCAGGAAATGGTTGGGAGTTCCACGCTGCCTCAGCAGAGTGGGACTTTATGGTAAAGGAATACTGCAGCTACCTGTCTCCGCTCTAACCGAGGAGTTTAAGTGCGCCAAGGTCCGACTGGAAATGACATTAGTAGAGTCACGCGACAAATGCGTAAGGGAGGCAGCACCTGTGTTGAAAGCTGGAAGAAATTGGGTGGCAAAGAAAGCTGTGGAGGATGCAAAGGCTGCCCTTCAATTGGTGATATCATGGGGCAAGTTCAGCATGGAAGAGGGGTCTTGGTCTCAGTTCAGCTCCTCCTACATGGCACAAGGCAGCCCCAGCGCAACGGAGGAAGCTGGTAGTCAACGAGGTGCAAAAGCAGGAGGAGAGGATGAGGTGTATAAAGGCCATTTCCCAGGGCAAGCAGGGAGAATGGATGAGATGGGAGAGTGTGGAACAACGCAAGATTGGCTGGCAAGACCTATGGTCAATGGAACAGAGCAGGATCAGTTTCCTTATAAGGTCAACATATGATGTTCTCCCATCACCACAGAACCTAAACCTCTGGGTAGGAGAGGATCCCTCATGTCCTTTGTGTTCATCACCTGCAACATTAAGGCACATTTTGACAGGATGTAAGGTGGCTCTTAGCCAAGGCCGGTTTACTTGGCGCCATGACCAGGTGCTGCGATGTTTGGCCTTAGCATTGGAAGACAAGCGTAACATGACCAATAAGTTGCCACCTGTTCCATCAAAACATTACACACAAAAGACAACATTCCTCCACCCAGGAGAGCAACCACCAAGAAAAGGTGTTAAAACCAATCCTCGCCCAGGACAACTGGAAGCTGCTAGAGACTGGAAAATGCTGGCAGATGTTGGTCAGCGGCTTATTTTTCCACCTGAGAGTGCCACCACAAACCTTCGACCAGATATTGTCTTGTGGTCTGGATCAGCACGCCTTGTTCACCTGGTAGAGTTAACAGTGCCATGGGAGGATGTTGTAGATGAGGCATATGAGAGGAAGAAACTGCGGTATGCTCAACTAGCCACTGAAGCAGAACAGCGAGGATGGAGAGTCTGGGTTTACCCAGTGGAAGTGGGATGTCGAGGATTTGTGGCACACTCTACAACCCGGTTTCTCAGAGATGTCGGATTCAATGGCCAAGAGTTGCGTCGCACAGTGAAGAACTTATCTGAAGCAGCAGAGAGGAGCAGCAACTGGCTGTGGTTGAGACGGAAAGAGTCTGGCTGGGGATCTCAAGCACAATAGAAAGAAAGAAACGCTGATGTACAGGTAAGTAAGCTGGGCTGAGTTGAGTGGGGACGGAGGGGGTGATGCTGGGACGCCAGAATCACCGTCGAGCCCTCTTGAGGTGTCGTGGGCTAGTCGACCGAAACACCCGAGGATGGAAGGTGCCCACTTGAAGACCCCAGAGATGTACCCTACTTAGCTCAATCCAGACGGTTGTCATGCTGATGCCCTGGGAGACTGCACTATGGTTGATCCCCGAGCCAGCATCGCAGCCGTGTGTGTGCTGATGCGCTAGGGAGGCAAAATAAGCTGATCCCTGGAGCCAGCATTACACTTCAGCCATCAACACCAGACAGAAGGATATCTACATCATCATATGGAAGGAAGCGCAAATGGATGGAGACACATA
This sequence comes from Acipenser oxyrinchus oxyrinchus, assembly GCA_030684275.1. NCBI lineage: Eukaryota > Metazoa > Chordata > Actinopteri > Acipenseriformes > Acipenseridae > Acipenser > Acipenser oxyrinchus. The sequence continues at coordinate 17,863,867 of CM060254.1, read as the reverse complement.
TGGATCACATTAGTTTACTGTGAAGCTACGTCTTAGTTGGTGCTTATCTTGGCGAGAGCCAAGTTCAAATCAGCATGAAGTTTTAACATCTTCTCTCATGTAATGGAAATCATGTTATATAATCTGAAAAATTATTTCAGGCGACACTTCAGAAATATTGGGTGATTGATTGGATGTGGGATTCTGCCTTTGGTGGCTTCAGATCTGATACTGTATTGACCCATGAAAGAACAGTCCGGATCCTTTAAGAGCTCGGTGCGCAGGGCACTTCACTGCAGGGCTGGAAACTGACCCTTTGAGAGCTCTGTGTGTGGAAGGCAGGGCTGGAACCTGACCCTTTGAGAGCTCTGTGTGCGGAGGGCAGGGCTGGAACCTGACCCTTTGAGAGCTCTGTGTGTGGAGGGCAGGGCTGGAACCTGACCCTTTGAGAGCTCTGTGTGTGCAGGGCACTTCACTGCAGGGCTGGAACATCACCCTTTGAGAGCTCTGTGTGTGGAGGGCAGGGCTGGAACCTGACTCTTTGAGAGCTCTGTGTGTGGAGGGCAGGGCTGGAACCTGACTCTTTGAGAGCTCTGTGTGTGGAGGGCAGGGATGGAACCTGACCCTTTGAGAGCTCTGTGTGCAGAGGGCACTTCACTGCAGGGCTGGAACCTGATCCTTTCAGAGCTCTGTGTGCGCAGGGCACTTCACTGCAGGGCTGGAACCTGACCCTTTGAGAGCTCTGTGAGCGGAGGGCACTTCACTGCAGGGCTGGAACCTGACCCTTTGAGAGCTCTGTGTGTGGAGGGCAGGGCTGGAACCTGACCCTTTGAGAGCTCTGTGTGTGCAGGGCACTTCACTGCTGGGCTGGAACCTGACCCTTTGAGAGCTCTGTGTGCACAGGACACTTCACTGCAGGGCTGGAATCTGACCCTTTGAGAGCTCTGTGCACAGGGTACTTCACTGCAGGGCTGGAACCTGACCCTTTAAGAGCTCTGTGTGCGCAGGTCACTTCACTGCAGAGCTGGAACCTGACCCTTTGAGAGCTCTGTGCACAGGGTACTTCACTGCAGGGCTGGAACCTGACCCTTTGAGAGCTCTGTGTTCAGGGCACTTCACTGCAGGGCTGGAATTACATGCTGTGGGATTCCATTCTTTGAAGACTGACCCACATTGTGTGTCGGGGCTCAATTAGGATCAATCTGTGAAAGGAAGTGAAAGCAGAGCAGCTGTGCTCACACCTGGAGGCACACGGACCTTCTCCCCTGACAGAGCAAACAGCATCAGAGGTGCAAATGAGCACTTAAAGAGACAGATAGCACCCAAAACAACCTGTCTCTAATAAGCCATTTCCACTGAGCACTGAGCTATAGACAAGACTGGTACAACATCCAATGTGATAGCATTTTGGACACTGTTGCAATAATATGTTTTGGGGTAAAGTGACGATCAGCTTTGATTCTGGATCACTAGGAAATGACTAACCACTTTTCTGTGTGAAATTCAAAAGACTTACTGTTTTTTATTCTTCTTCTCTGAAGAAGAATAAAAACAGAACACTGCACAGAGAGTTGCTGGTTAATAATCTCTGGTAGCTGAGAGAACTGAGTCATAGAAATATAGTCTGTGCATATATGCTCTGATAAAAGGCTGGCTCTTTCAGCACAGCAGACAGACAGCTGTTTTCAATCACTTTCTCTATATTATGTTAATGCTGCTCATATACTTTCCCAGGTTTGGGGTGATGCAATGTTCATTGAGGAATCATACCTCCTTGATATCATGATAGAGCATTGGCATGCGGTCTATGTATGCAACGCAAAAATTTGCATGCCTTGGAATATATTTTTAAATAACATTTTTAAGAACATGATAGAACAATATGTTTATTCTACAACATTTTTAAGTATATGATAGCCCTGTATGCAAGTAATCTGTTCGCCTCGGTAGTCTTCTTGTTTTGTTGGTCAAGGCAAACAACGCTCCAAGTTGCATCGGGTTGCCTAGGAAACGCGACACAGCGCGCACCTCACTTCCTGGTGGCCTTGTGCGAGAAAACATAGGCAAGGCATGTAACTGCAGAATTGAATCCTCCTTGACTGAACTGAGTGGCACGTAAACTCTTGTGTATAAGACCTTAGTGCATCTTTGCACCCGTACCCAGTACTACCTTACCCATATCTGAACACGTTACCAGACACAGCATTAGTAATAGCTGAACATGTTAACAAGTACCTAATGAAATGGGTTTTGCACAGTCAGCAATGACTGTGGTAAAGGTCAAGATTTCACTTCCTGTGACACATAAAGGAAGTGAATGGGGAGGCCAAAGGCTTCCATCTAACTTACAGAGCTCTGTCAGGTGAATGGACAAAGTGAAAATAATTGTTCAAAAACCAAGAGCAAAGAGGCTTGGGAGAATGTCAACTAATGAGTTTTGAAAGTGTTTTGGAAGCCTTAACACTATTAACAGCTACCACTATTATTGGATCCTGGAACTAGAAGAAGAGGACGAGGAAGACAAGGGTAAAGAGGCATTGTTGTGTAACCCTCTCGACTTCCCCTTGCGTTGCACACTCAGGCAGAACCAGCAGGAAGCTGTAATTATCTAAAGTCTAATGACCTCCCTGTGGAGGGGGGATCGCCTGGTCAGAGGCAGGTTATCCTATGAGGCAAGAAAAAAAATCATTAATCGCAGGAGGAGAGCTGTTGAACCTCCAAGGTCCTTCCCTATTTCTCCTTTTTTTGTCTTTTCTGGTCTATCCTACATTTAGGTCATTGTACAGTGAACCTGCTGTGAACTGATCAGCTTTTTAAAAGCAATCTCTGTATTTCTTTGTATTTCTTTAATTGTTAAAATACTTTCAAATGATGTGTTAAGAATGTCATTTTATTCAAATGTGCCTTGTCTGTGCTGTTGAGATGGCCTGTATTGAATTGTATTTGCACAGTAATCTTGAGCAGGAACCGATTGTCAACAAATGTTCTGGCTTCGAGGGCTTCAGGGATATCCTGTTAAAATGTCTTGTGATAAAATGTTAAACCCTGTGCTTCATGAATGCAAACCCGACAAGTCCAAGTCAACACATCTTCATTGTTTCTCAGTGCTGGAAGTGTGAGACTTGAGCTAATTGGGGCGGAAAGATATTATAAAAACATGAAAATCATCATGGACAAGATGCCAGTCTGTGTCCATACACAGTGTTTAGAAAGTCATTAGCGAGGGAGGCGTCAGGGTGGTCACAGCAGAAAGCAGCTTGAGTAAGATAGTAAGATGTGCAATGTTATTGTCGGTCCTTTTAAAAAAACATAAACAAAACACTGGTAATAAACAAACAAAAAGGTGCCGGCAGGCAGGCAGGCAAACACAGAAGGCACAACTTCTGCTAATTAACACTGTTACTGGGGTCTTTCAAATAAAGCTTTGTAGAAACACTGAAAGAAACTAGTAATTCTTTAACAAACCTTTACCACTGCAATCTAGTCAAGGCATTTGTCATTTTGTTGAATAGTTTCCTTTCTACATATGTTGGTGTTCCTGTTACAGATTAACTGAGCACCCGGGGGTTTGTAACTCGCTCAGGCGCTCTCTGGGAACTCTCTGACGGAGAGCTTCACAGCATGGATTTCTGTTCACAGATCTCTTTTCTGGGTTAATGAAGGCTATGCTGCATTGATTGATTTTTAGTCAAACGGTGGCTTTTTTTGAACTGTAACATTTAGTAGCAGATAACTACCAGTATATGTAGCCTATGAAATAAATTAACAATTCATCTTTTTTTTCTAAGTTATCTTTGGAAAGAGCCAAAACCTGTATTTTCTAATGTTGACATAAACTCATTCTATAACAAGATCAAAGTGTTAAACAAATAAAAAAACTAGCAAAATGTAAACTCGCCAAAACTACATCCTTCATCCTTGACATTCCTCTCAATAAACTCGTGTCCCAGTCTTCTTGTTTGTGAAGATGACTGTGACAGGCTGACCGAGGTAAGGAGACTCAAAGTCAGGATGTGCAGGGAAAATAAAAGACTTTTAATTAAACAAAATACACAAAACAAAAGGCACGATGGCCAACCAAAAAGACAAACACAAAAACAGGTTTTAAACAAACTATACCAAAACAAATCACTCACTCACTCACTCACTCACTCACTCACTCACTCACTCACTCACTCACTCACTCACTGAGGGAGAGGGAGAGGGCGAGGGCGAGGGCGGCGAGGCGAGGGCGAGGCGAGGGCGAGGGCGAGGGCGAGGGCGAGGGCGAGGGCGAGGTCTTCTCCCTCTCACAAACACTCACTAACTAACATACCCAACCACTCCCTTTTATACAGGTGCCTGGGCTAGTTGGGCAATTCGCACCTCATTAGCCCAGGCACATTCCACACATTCCTCACACAAACTCACTCACTCACTGAACCACACCCCAAACTCACTCATATCCACTCTAAACAATACAAAAAACACAAAACCACCACAAAATAGGCTGCACCCCATCACAATGACGTTTATAACTAAGGTTTGGGAGTAAGGACTGCACCCTATGCACACATTATGGCATCTAATCCAGCCTATCAGAAAAACGTAAATAGACGGGTAACTTTCCTTGTGTTTGATTAATTTGCATAATCCCACCTTCCCTAACTACCCCTTGGTACTATTCGTCATGAGGGTCTACAGCCTCGTCCAGCAGGCCAGGTCGTGGACCCTCAAACCAAGCATCATCAATAAAATATTTCATTACTCAAACTGTCTGTGTTGTGGGGTTTGTCCTGTACTACTGAAGTATAATAAATGCCAACGATCAATGATCCTGAGTTGGCATTTGGGACTGTGACCGGGAGAGAAGGAATCTGAGCTGCAAATCTACCTCCCGACCAGGAAGGGCGCTAAGTAAGGTTGGTGGAACGCCTTCACAGGGATGGGCCGACTCGATGGTAGGACGGAACCGGAAGTCAGCCATGTTGGGGAAAGGGCATAGCTGAACAACTCATTGTGATTCATTTTGATGAGCCGTGTTGCGTGCTGCGATTGGATAGACTGTGGCGCCACACTGATCACAGGGAGGAGTTTGGTAGTACAAAGGAGACACAGATACGTGGTCGGCCCCTGCACGCTGAAAGCGCTAACTAGCTGAAGCGCTGCTTGTTGCCAGACCTCTACGGAGCCAGGAGCTGAAGCAACCAAGCCAAAACAACCCCTGGAGCATCTACACTTCCACACCACCAGAACCTGCACTTTCACTGGGAGCACCTGCACTTCCACACCACCAGAACCTGCACTTTCACTGGGAGCACCTGCACTTCCATACCACCAGAACCTGCACTTTCACTGGGAGCACCTGCACTTCCACACCACCAGAACCTGCACTTTCACTGGGAGCACCTGCACATCCACACCACCAGAACCTGCACTTTCACTGGGAGCACCTGCACTTCCACACCACCAGAACCTGCACTTTCACTGGGAGCACCTGCACATCCACACCACCAGAACCTGCACTTTCACTGGGAGCACCTGCACTTCCACACCACCAGAACCTGCACTTTCACTGGGAGCACCTGCACTTCCACACCACCAGAACCTGCACTTTCACTGGGAGCACCTGCACTTCCACACCACCAGAACCTGCACTTTCACTGGGAGCACCTGCACTTCCACACCACCAGAACCTGCACTTTCACTGGGAGCACCTGCACTTCCACGCCACCAGAACCTGCACTTTCACTGGGAGCACCTGCACTTCCACACCACCAGAACCTGGACTTTCACTGGGAGCACCTGCACTTCCACACCACCAGAACCTGGACTTTCACTGGGAGCACCTGCACTTCCACACCACCAGAACCTGCACTTTCACTGGGAGCACCTGCACTTCCACACCACCAGAACCTGCACTTTCACTGGGAGCACCTGCACTTCCACACCACCAGAACCTGCACTTTTACTGGGAGCACCTGCACTTCCACACCACCAGAACCTGGACTTTCACTGGGAGCACCTGCACTTCCACACCACCAGAACCTGCACTTTCACTGGGAGCACCTGCACTTCCACACCACCAGAACCTGCACTTTCACTGGGAGGACCTGCACTTCCACACCACCAGAACCTGCACTTTCACTGGGAGCACCTGCACTTCCCCATCCCTGTGGATTGGAAGTGGGAATTTTGATGATTATTTGTGGAACCTGTCTTTTGTTTGGGACTGTAATCCCGCTGTCTGTTGACCCCCAATACCATTGTTGGTAGCGGGGGTATTTATAAATAAACGACGGTTGTTTTTTAACTACAAGTATTCGTGAACATTGATTCCTTCCTGCAGCACTCACATCCTGACAGGGACCCACAACAAACACAGCACAGTGAAGAGTAGAGCCCGTGGAGTAAACAAATGGCTTTTTCAAACACAAAATACAAGCAAAGCAACGATATTTACCATGCGCAGTGAGGGGTCTACACACCTCGCCACAAGAACGTCACAGCAGTGTGGGAGAAAGAGACGTCTTTCCACCTGGCACTGGGAGTTGAAATAAGTCTTGTTCCTGTCCATTGGCAGAAGACTGAAGTTAAACCAATTCAACATGATGCTAGTTTAGACCCAGTTAGGATAGAGATTTGCTGGTCTCTCTACCTCACCTTTCAGATTGAGGAAGTGATGTAATGCGCTTCCAATGTGAAGTTAAAAAGAAAAAAGTCTGAATGGAGGATTAAGTAATAACATCAGGGATATTATTAAAGGAAGGTGAAGGAACAGCATTAAAGGTTCTCTCGTTCGTAATTGATCTCATGTTCATATATTCTCAGGAATTTAAAAATGACAATTACACAAAAAATGGGTGATCATTGGCCTTTGTGCAGTAGGGTCCATTTGCAGATTATACTGCAGAGAGTAGGCAGGCAGACCCAGTTTGATATTGGGATGAAACTGGTTTCCTGAGAAGGTGGAGACGTGACCATTCCAGGCAGGAGACTGGACATTAGCTTTGTTAATTCTGAACTCCACCTGCCTTCAAGTCCCCATTAAACTGCCTGAGATTGCTAAGCTACAGTGAAGCAGGCATGCATGCATTTGAATATTTAATGAGGACTGCTCTAGCGTGACAGGCAATCTGCACACCCCCTGAGGGTCTGCTCTGGGAGAACCCTGCTTAATGTGACATCTGCCAGGAGAGCAGGAGGGGTATGTAACCTGATCTTGATTGCTAGGCAGATGCTGGGCCATATGCGCTAATCTCTCCAGACGCAAGCCTCTGCCCCATTCTGTTCAGCCATAATTCAATCAGGAGCCCTTTGTCCTATATTGTGTTGGCAGGCTCAAGCCAGGCCTGCTGCAGAAGGTGGTGCAATTGAGATTCATTGAGCTGGATCTCCTAGATTCTCGTTTTTTTACGGGTGGATAACAACTGTTAACACGTAAACAATGCAATTTTTTCAATGTCATTTTGTGTGTGTGTGTGCTGAATAACCCTTTAAGGCCTTTTTCTGCCCCTTTTGAAACATATTTGCCAAGCAAGCACCAACTATCACTCCTTTATCAAAGTCTGTCAGTTCTGCTGTGTCAGGGTATCCAATTAATTTACCCTTGTTTTTCTACTAAATTTAGAAAGTCCACACACCAGCTCAGGGTATCCTCTTATTTCACTACCAGACCATCTTTGTGAATCAAGGAGTTCGGATGTTGGAACAGCCTCCAGGCCGTTCAAACTCACCAGGCTCTGCCTTTACCAGATGAGACCCTAAGGGACTCTGCTGTCTTGCAGGGAGATGGAACTTTAATATATTACCAAATTTATGTCAGGGATGCAATTTGCAAAACAAATGAATCAGTCCTGTGAGGTACAGCCCGTCTGCACACAAGTGTGCGCTACATTTTTATCTAACCCACTATTTTGGATCCACCAGAATAATCTGCACACTTAGACGCCTCATAATCCCTGAATAGAATAACCCGTGGGTGTGTGCTGGCAGTAACGCCAAGTAAACGGTTGCTAGTTATGCAGTATTTGTCTCCTTCCTTAAAAGCTTTTCCTGAACGAGTTTAGCACAATATGCTGTTGAAGTGTTTGAACAATCCCATTATCTACACAAACAAACCACTGGTGAGCAATGGTGCTAAGAGAAGTTCTTTATTAAGGAGCTGCACTACGGCTGTAAAATACACTCTTAAAAGAAATGAGTACCAAGGCTTATAAAACAAGAAACTGTAGACGCATGGCTTTAAAATATATTAACACTAAGTGATAAGGTACCAGAAGGTTTTCATTTGTTAATCTATAATGTTCTCATTACCTCCCTGGCAGTTGGGATATAGTAGAGATGGATGGATATCTGTAGGTAAGTACTGTATGTATGTCACATATACCTAGAGAACCGCATATCATGGTAAGGACATTCTCAAACGATTGAGAATATCAGAACCTGGGATTTATAAACATGTGTATGTCATTTCTTACTAATCTAGGGGTATCAGAGTCTGGGGATGTATGGAGTGCATGAGTCCCTCACATTGTCCCAGTCTAGGAATCTTCTTTATCAATTCAGACCAGCTAGAGTCAAGTGTGTGGATCAGCCTGAGTGACTTCCTTCTCCACTAATCAATGAAGACTGGGTCCCAGTTTCCATTAACCAGGCAATCATGAACAGGAACTCATACTGTAGTCATTTATGAGCTAATTATCTGGAAAACAATTAGTTTAGTTCTGTTGTGCACTAATAAACACGAATTAGAGCTCAGGTATGTTTCAGGATGTTTGTTTAATACATCCAATAACATTTCCAGCCTTGTTCCTCAACACAGAGATTGCATTGGGGCTGGGGCGGGGGGGGCAGAGGCGGGGCAGGGGCGTTAGAAGGAGAGAGTGAACGTAAAGGATAAAACAATACAGGAACAGCGACTGCTCAGCCTGACCTGTGTTTTATTTAATTATTTGGTGTGTGAGATTTGTTTTTGTTAACCATTTTATTTTGCTCTGTGAGCGCAAGTGTTTTTGTTTAAATATTTTATTTATTTTTGTTATTAATAAAAACGGCAGCCAGCCGATTCTTTCTTTTACCTCAAGGTACTCCTGGTGTCAGTTTATTTTCCCTTCTTGCTTCTGGCGTGACGTCAGACTACTCGTCCAGCCTGTCACAGTATCATAATAGGAATAGGGTCCTTGTTCAATTTAATATATTAGCATGCATATCTGGCAAGAAAAATAAAAACTTAAAATAAAAAGGACTATGTGTAGTGTTTGCATTAACAACCATTTAAAAGAAACGCTGTTGTTTATTATAGGTAGTATTATCAAGGCATAATATAACATCCAACACACTGCATTGCCATTGAGACTGCTGCAGGTGACACCCCAAGCACCTGTCTCCATTGCATCTTGCATTGAATCAGAATAGAGAAGGTCTGTCAACATTGGCTTTACAGGATTGATTATAATCATTGCAAAGCATGAACGCCAATCCAGGTGTAAAATATGTAAAGAAAAGGCATCAGGGATATGAGATTTCTTAATAGTTAAATGAGCTGTCATTCAAAAAGCACAGAGATACATTAAGATAACACCATAGCATTAAAGATTAAAGTCACCACATTGAATATGATGCAATGGAAGCCATCTCAGTCAAACCACACACTCTTACACAAACACACACACTCATCTGCTATTGACCGTGTCCCCCTGCTATTTATCAAGCCTCCAGCATGCCAGATGGTGAGATGGTGGCAGGTGCATCTCTTAGATACATAGTGAATATGCAGTGATAGAAGAAGGCATGTTTGTTCCTTTGCACTAAACTTCTATCGCAGTTCACAAGCCAGATCCAGGGGCTCATCCCAGGGCTGCAATAGAAAGCTCATTGTGTGCTTAGCCTTACAGAGGGGCTTATTGTAAAGGGAGAGATACTGTTGAAAAATGCAAAAATAAATGGGATGGAGCTAGTGGAACAGTGGAAAGTTACTGGTCCAACACAAGAATCTCATACTCAACAACTGCATATTTTATAAAGCATAAATGCATTTGTAAATCATCCTCTATATTGCTCATGTAAGCAGAAATATGTACCATGTATTGTACAATAGAGTTGGTTACAGATGGAAAACTCTGTTTACAAGCTCTCAATAAAATGCTACAGTCGGTGCTCTGGCCTCCCTCATTCCATGGAAAGCATGTGACATTGTGACCTTCCAACTCTGTTGGCTCCGCCTGCTCAATAGAGCAGATTAAAGGTCAGGGTGTTGCATGCTTTTGTGGACAGAGCAGGTGGAACTAGAAGAGCTGAAAGGTCATCTTGGAATCAGCAGGTGAACACTAAAGACATGGAGAAGGACAGCTTCCATTCAAACGTGTCTGGTAACGTTTACATTGTGATGTTTGCAGCTTTCCATATGAACCAAGTGGTTGTTAAGATCCAACACAGGTGCTCAGTGGTCAGAGGCGTTTGCCACTAAAAAGATTGTAAAGAGTAATGCAATCTTATATGATTACGTTTATTTTCTGTTAGTGTATGAAAAAGCAGCACATCTCAGTGAGATTATAATAGCAGTTACAGCTCTGAGTGAGATTATAATAGCAGTTACAGCTCCGGGTGAGAGTATAATAGCAGTTACAGCTCCGGGTGAGATTATAATAGCAGATGAGTTTACAGTTGCAGTCTAGAATTCTTGTCTCGGGTTTTTCGTGTGACACCTCGTGTCATTGAAACACACATTGAAATTCCTTCATTCTGACCTACTGGCACACAATGAGCATTAAGGTCTCTGGAGAGAGTGTACTTAGAAGAATTCCTGGAAAGACGCTTCCTTCTTTCTGAACATGGAAACATCTGTCATTCACGAAAAGAGCGGTTTCTCTGTAAACCGGCCTTAAAGTACACAGAGCTAACAGTATAATTCCAGTAAATCAACACAGTCCATTTTTAACTAAAACTCCCAGAAATCTGTTCTGCGTACATTCATAATGGGAGGTGCAGCATTGACAAAAGTTCAGTTCCATTTCGTCTTTACAAATATGTATGAAAAAACCCCCCACTAAAAATCAAATACATGTTTAACATGATGTGGAAATACAATTAATCTAGGAAATACTGGGGTTAGGGAAGATTTACTAGAATGGTTTGGTTGCCCCCTGTCATTTTTGTGTAGTTTTGAAAACTTATTTTCATTTTGAATCAGTGCACTCAAGTTAACCACTACCACCACACTGCAGATTCACATCCTGTGCGACAGTAATTAAGACCCTCCCTTTGCTGCACATAGGACATCAGGTGATATCAAGCTAACATTTTAATATAAAGCTGAGTAATATATCAAATCTTTTAGCTGTCTGGGTACAGCAAACAGAGTGAGACAGCACTGGTCTCTATTCCCGGAGGTTCAGTCCTGTCTCTGTTGTTAAAGAAGTCTATCTATCTTCACAGCAGTTGTGTCTTTTGGTATCCAGATATATCAGGGCCAAACACGTTCTAACTATGTCCTCTCCAGTCTTTATTTGGTTTTCTGTATGCAGGGAAACCCCATATATTGACTTTGGGAGGTTAATTTCCTGTACAGTTGATCTTCCTTAGCAATAAGAAGCAGAAAAATTCAATTTGGCCTGACTAACCGGATTTGTAAGGCAGATGGGTTGGGTGAGTGGAGGGAAGGGGGCTGTAATTGTGAGCCTGAGGCAGGGATCATAGATCCGTGAGCTGACACAGCCCTGGGGCTAAACCGCCAGTTCTCCAGAGAGCCATGCAAATGCCTGACTGCTCCCTCACAGAGAATATAAACATTGAGCAAATAAAAGTTAACAAAGGCTGTAGAGTGTTTCTTATTGTAAAAAGAGATGGCTACTCAAACTGTGCGAAGTGATATGTCGATGTATTAACTTATCACATAAACCACAAAAAATGAAATATTGTTGAGGAGGAAAATAAAGAAAATAATCTCTGTCGACCCAATTTTCCAGGTGATTCCAGTTTTAGGATGGACAGGACGTTTAGGTACAACACTGTATATTAAAAACAAGATGAAACTGTCACGGGATAAATGTTTTTTTTATATTTTACTAAACTTGGAATATATACATTTTAAATGGGATATATTTTAAAAGTATTACTCATATTATCAAAAGCTGCATACTTTCTTGTTTTAATGTCTGCTTCAATAATTTCAAATAAAGGTTTTTTGCAGAGAAGGACGTAATGCGTGTGCTAAAGTTTTCTTTAAAAATTATAATAATGTAATTTATACAAGTATATGTGTTTATTAATTATGCTTTATGTATTGATTTATTTTACTGTGTGTGTTAACACCTCATATGCAGTGCTGGTTGTTTCAGTGCAGTGTGTGTTAACACCTCGTATGCAGTGCTGGTTGTTCCAGTGCAGTGTGTGTTAACACCTTGTATGCAGTGCTGGTTGTTTCAGTGCAGTGTGTGTTAACACCTCGTATGCAGTGCTGGTTGTTTCAGTGCAGTGTGTGTTAACACCTCGTATGCAGTGCTGGTTGTTTCAGTGCAGTGTGTGGTGAACACCTAGTATGCAGTGCTGGTTGTTTCAGTGCAGTGTGTGGTTAACACCTCGTATGCAGTGCTGGTTGTTCCAGTGCAGTGTGTGGTGAACACCTAGTATGCAGTGCTGGTTGTTTCAGTGCAGTGTGTGTTAACACCTCTTATGCAGTGCTGGTTGTTTCAGTGCAGTGTGTGTTAACACCTAGTATGCAGTGCTGGTTGTTTCAGTGCAGTGTGTGTTAACACCTCGTATGCAGTGCTGGTTGTTTCAGTGCAGTGTGTGTTAACACCTCGTATGCAGTGCTGGTTGTTTCAGTGCAGTGTGTGGTGAACACCTAGTATGCAGTGCTGGTTGTTTCAGTGCAGTGTGTGTTAACACCTAGTATGCAGTGCTGGTTGTTTCAGTGCAGTGTGTGTTAACACCTGGTATGCAGTGCTGGTTGTTTCAGTGCAGTGTGTGGTTAACACCTCGTATGCAGTGCTGGTTGTTTCAGTGCAGTGTGTGTTAACACCTCGTATGCAGTGCTGGTTGTTTCAGTGCAGTGTGTGTTAACACCTCGTATGCAGTGCTGGTTGTTTCAGTACAGTGTGTGTTAACACCTAGTATGCAGTGCTGGTTGTTTCAGTACAGTGTGTGTTAACACCTAGTATGCAGTGCTGGTTGTTTCAGTACAGTGTGTGTTAACACCTAGTATGCAGTGCTGGTTGTTTCAGTACAGTGTGTGTTAACACCTAGTATGCAGTGCTGGTTGTTTCAGTGTAGTGTGTGTTAACACCTCGTATGCAGTGCTGATTGTTTCAGTGCAGTGTGTGTTAACACCTCGTATGCAGTGCTGGTTGTTTCAGTGCAGTGTGTGTTAACACCTCGTATGCAGTGCTGGTTGTTTCAGTGCAGTGTGTTAACACCTCGTATGCAGTGCTGGTTGTTTCAGTGCAGTGTGTGTTAACACCTCATATGCAGTGCTGGTTGTTTCAGTGCAGTGTGTTAACACCTCGTATGCAACTGGTTGTTTCAGTGCAGTGTGTTAACACCTTGAATGCAGTGCTGGTTGTTTCAGTGCAGTGTGTGTTAACACCTCGTATGCAGTGCTGGTTGTTTCAGTGCAGTGTGTGGTGAACACCTTGTATGCAGTGCTGGTTGTTTCAGTGCAGTGTGTGTTAACGCCTCGTATGCAGTGCTGGTTGTTTCAGTGCAGTGTGTGCTAACACCTAGTATGCAGTGCTGGTTGTTTCAGTGCAGTGTGTGTTAACACCTCATATGCAGTGCTGGTTGTTTCAGTGCAGTGTGTTAACACCTCGTATGCAACTGGTTGTTTCAGTGCAGTGTGTTAACACCTTGAATGCAGTGCTGGTTGTTTCAGTGCAGTGTGTGTTAACACCTCGTATGCAGTGCTGGTTGTTTCAGTGCAGTGTGTGGTGAACACCTTGTATGCAGTGCTGGTTGTTTCAGTGCAGTGTGTGTTAACGCCTCGTATGCAGTGCTGGTTGTTTCAGTGCAGTGTGTGTTAACACCTAGTATGCAGTGCTGGTTGTTCCAGTGCAGTGTGTGGTGAACACCTAGTATACAGTGCTGGTTGTTTCAGTGCAGTGTGTGTTAACACCTCATATGCAGTGCTGGTTGTTTCAGTGCAGTGTGTGTTAACACCTCGTATGCAGTGCTGGTTGTTCCAGTGCAGTGTGTGTTAACACCTCGTATGCAGTGCTGGTTGTTTCAGTGCAGTGTGTGTTAACACCTCGTATGCAGTGCTGGTTGTTTCAGTGCAGTGTGTGTTAACACCTCGTATGCAGTGCTGGTTGTTTCAGTGCAGTGTGTGTTAACACCTCGTATGCAGTGCTGGTTGTTTCAGTGCAGTGTGTGTTAACACCTAGTATGCAGTGCTGGTTGTTTCAGTGCAGTGTGTGGTGAACACCTAGTATGCAGTGCTGGTTGTTTCAGTGCAGTGTGTGGTGATTAGGGGACCACATACAAGTGCTTATGTAACACACACTGGCAGCTTGGTGAGGCCTATCTAATGCACTTCCCTGCAAACAAACACATTGTCATTGAAGTAGTCCCAAGCACACGTCTCCCTTTGTGATCCCATTGTAATGCCAGTGTATTACCCTGAAGAGACCGATCAGAACCATTAGCACACTTCAGCATTACCAGGGATTGGGAATAACCATTGCACATTAGTACAGAACCGTTGCACGTTAGTACAGAACCATTGCACGTTAGTACAGAACCATTGCACGTTAGTACAGAACCATTGCATGTTAGTGCAGATAGTACAGAACCATTGCACGTTAGTACAGAACCATTGCACGTTAGTACAGAACCATTGCACGTTAGTACAGAACCATTGCACGTTAGTACAGAACCATTGCACGTTAGTACATGACCATTGCACGTTAGTACAGAACCATTGCACGTTAGTACAGAACCATTGCATGTTAGTACAGAACCGTTGGATTACCATTACAGTGCCACTGTCTGTCTGTCATTAATTTGAGTCACTTATTTTTTCAATACCAATAAGCTTCATGTACCAGTTTTAACATGTGTTTACAGAGTCTGTAGATGTCGTGCCTCTACCACATACAAACAGGCCATCAACACATTCCCCAGAGGCTAATGCCCTTTCTATTGACTCTTGTTAATGATGCGTTGTTAGGCTGATTGGAAGGGGACATGATAAGACTTTACAGACTTACTGTATTAATGTATTTGAATTATCAGAAATATTTATTTCAGTGATTTTTTTCTAATTGCTTTTTTTTAGGTTTGGTGCTAAAGGTGAGAGAGGAGAGGGCAAGGGAGAGGGAGAGAGACTTTTAGATTCTTTATTGAACCATTTGGTAGAATCCATTAAAACTTATCACATACATAAAAAAAACTCTAAAATCCTGAACCTACTGTACAAAAATACTACTAATACATTATATCAGGGCTTATTCAAAAAAGATACAAATCAAAGAGAATATTAAGTTGTCTCATGATTCACAGTACAGAGGCGTCTCCCACAAACCACCTCTCCTGGAAACCTGCACAGGGCGTCTCCACAAACCACCTCTCCTGGAAACCTGCACACGGGCGTCTCCCACAAACCACCTCTCCTGGAAACCTGCACACGGGCGTCTCCCACAAACCACCTCTCCTGGAAACCTGCACACGGGCGTCTCCCACAAACCACCTCTCCTGGAAACCTGCACACGGGCGTCTCCCACAAACCACCTCTCCTGGAAACCTGCACACGGGCGTCTCCCACAAACCACCTCTCCTGGAAACCTGCACACGGGCGTCTCCCACAAACCACCTCTCCTGGAAACCTGCACACGGGCGTCTCCCACAAACCACCTCTCCTGGAAACCTGCACACGGGCGTCTCCCACAAACCACCTCTCCTGGAAACCTGCACACGGGCGTCTCCCACAAACCACCTCTCCTGGAAACCTGCACACGGGCGTCTCCCACAAACCACCTCTCCTGGAAACCTGCACACGGGCGTCTCCCACAAACCACCTCTCCTGGAAACCTGCACACGGGCGTCTCCCACAAACCACCTCTCCTGGAAACCTGCACACGGGCGTCTCCCACAAACCACCTCTCCTGGAAACCTGCACACGGGCGTCTCCCACAAACCACCTCTCCTGGAAACCTGCACACGGGCTCTCCCACAAACCACCTCTCCTGGAAACCTGCACAGGCGTCTCCACAAACCACCTCTCCTGGAAACCTGCACACGGGGCGTCTCCCACAAACCTTCCAGGTTACTGACCATTCGAACATATTCAGAATCCACTCTGGCGTACATGTGAGAGTGTGTTTGTAAGTTATGTCAGTGTGTACATGTGAGTCTGTTTGTAACAGTGATGCGTGTGTGTACGTGTGAGTGTGTTTGTAACAGTGATGCGAGTGTGTACGTGAGAGTGTGTTTGTAACAGTGATGCGTGTGTGTACGTGTGAGTGTGTTTGTAACAGTGATGCGAGTGTGTACGTGAGAGTGTGTTTGTAACAGTTATGTCAGTGTGTACGTGTGAGAGTCTGTTTGTAACAGCGATGCGTGTGTGTATGTGTGAGAGTGTGTTTGTAACAGTTATGTCAGTGTGTACGTGTGAGAGTGTGTTTGTAACAGTTATGTCAGTGTGTACGTGTGAGAGTGTGTTTGTAACAGTGATGTCAGTGTGTATGTGTGAGAGTGTGTTTGTAACAGTTATGTCAGTGTGTATGTGTGAGAGTGTGTTTGTAACAGTGATGCGTGTGTGTACGTGTGAGAGTCTGTTTGTAACAGTGATGTCTGTGTGTACGTGTGAGAGTGTGTTTGTAACATTTATGTCAGTGTGTACATGTGAGAGTGTGTTTGTAAGTTATATCAGTGTGTACGTGTGAGAGTGTGTTTGTAGCAGTGATGTCAGTGTGTACGTGTGAGAGTGTGTTTGTAACAGTTATGTCAGTGTGTACGTGTGAGAGTGTGTTTGTAACAGTTATGTCAGTGTGTACGTGTGAGAGTGTGTTTGTAACAGTGATGTCAGTGTGTATGTGTGAGAGTGTGTTTGTAACAGTTATGTCAGTGTGTATGTGTGAGAGTGTGTTTGTAACAGTGATGTCAGTGTGTATGTGTGAGAGTGTGTTTGTAACAGTTATGTCAGTGTGTATGTGTGAGAGTGTGTTTGTAACAGTGATGCGTGTGTGTACGTGTGAGAGTCTGTTTGTAACAGTGATGTCATGTGTGTACGTGTGAGAGTGTGTTTGTAACATTTATGTCAGTGTGTATGTGTGAGAGTGTGTTTGTAACAGTTATGTCAGTGTGTATGTGTGAGAGTGTGTTTGTAACAGTGATGCGTGTGTGTACGTGTGAGAGTCTGTTTGTAACAGTGATGCATGTGTGTACGTGTGAGAGTGTGTTTGTAACATTTATGTCAGTGTGTACATGTGAGAGTGTGTTTGTAAGTTATATCAGTGTGTACGTGTGAGAGTGTGTTTGTAGCAGTGATGTCAGTGTGTACGTGTGAGAGTGTGTTTGTAGCAGTGATGTCAGTGTGTATGTGTGAGAGTGTGTTTGTAACAGTTATGTCAGTGTGTACGTGTGAGAGTGTGTTTGTAACAGTTATGTCAGTGTGTACGTGTGAGAGTGTGTTTGTAACAGTGATGTCAGTGTGTATGTGTGAGAGTGTGTTTGTAACAGTTATGTCAGTGTGTATGTGTGAGAGTGTGTTTGTAACAGTGATGCATGTGTGTACGTGTGAGAGTCTGTTTGTAACAGTTATGTCAGTGTGTATGTGTGAGAGTGTGTTTGTAACAGTTATGTCAGTGTGTACGTGTGAGAGTCTGTTTGTAACAGTGATGTCAGTGTGTACGTGTGAGAGTGTGTTTGTAACAGTGATGCATGTGTGTACGTGTGAGAGTGTGTTTGTAACAGTGATGTCAGTGTGTACGTGTGAGAGTGTGTTTGTAACAGTAATGCATGTGTGTACGTGTGAGAGTGTGTTTGTAACAGTGATGCATGTGTGTTTGTGTGAGAGTGTGTTTGTGTATGTCGTGTGGAGTGGAGTGGGACACTTTTGTTCTCATGCAATGCTCTCATTAAAGAGCTCAGTCTCTGTGACTGCTGGCTGCCTCCTAATTGCAGATGGGATGGAGATTCAATCAGCTCACATTGACATGGTAATGTCAGGAATGCAGCAATTTCCTCTCTCCAAAGAAACAAAGGAAGCCAGCACCAAGCCTGGTCTTCTCACCTCTGATCACAGGCTCTCCACCCCCCACCCCTTCCCCTCCCTCTCTCGGTTCATTCCTGGAGAAAATCTCAGAGCCACCTCTAGCTGAATTAAAGCTAATCAGGGTTCACTGGACAGTGTCCTATAGTAAAAGCAACAAGCTTTTCACTCCAAATCGTTACTGTAAGAGAACAAAATGCATCCAATAAACAGCTCAGACTTTACATTGGGATGTTAAGAATTATACTGAATCAACAAACATCCCACCCCCATTTACTCTGCATTCCTTAAAAAACTGATCATATTTTTGGTTCCACTGCACATGTGATATGGTTTGTTAAATCTTTTGTACAAACTGTATTTCTGAAGATGGGATGATTATCTATTTAAGGCTATATTAGATATTTTGGAAGAAAGCAAGGGGTCTGAATGAGGTAAAACAAGCACCATGTTTTTCTGTCCCAATGCCTAATGGAGGCTAGTGTATTTGAATTGTGATACAGTTGGTACCACTTTATCGGGACGCCTCAGGAAAAGGAAAAACATCCCGAATAAGCGGCTGTCCCAATTAAATGAGAGGCAGTTGAGACGACCTAAGTCACGCGTTTTTGATTCTTAATGAAAAGAAAAAGAATGAAATCACATCACATTATGATGAAACGTTAAATGCATAATTTAAAAGTCAATGTTTTTTTTATTCCTAAACAAAATTAATCGCGCCTGCGATGTTGACACCCAACTTTCTTTGCAACAGCAGTCTGAGAAACCACAGGAAACTCCTCCTTCTTCAAGAGTTCAACCTGGTTTACGCAATTTACGCAAGTCACAGCGTAATCACGTGCTCACTGCACTGTGCTATGCAAACCTGTCTTGCTCTGAAAAGTGGTCTCTGTTCATCATTTGAAAATACTGTATTAAACAAAGTAACATCCCAATTAAACAACATGAATACCATTGGGAAGAACCGTCTCCCAGAGTTTCCATATCCCATTTAAGCAGAAATCCTGATTATCAGGATCCCGATTAGGTGATGTCGACTGTACTGTGGTCGTTAAGGAATGCTGCAGTGAACTGTGTAGTTGTGTGCAGTCCTCCTAAATAGGGTGTTACCATCCCAAGGACCGATGGCCCTGGTGTTGATGGGTCATTAACCCTTTCTAGAATGGACATGTTTCAGCACATGGCAACTGAACCAACCAGCCATCCTGTAGGACTTCCTGTTGATACAATTCTGTGGGGTTTGCGGGAGACTTCCATCAAACAGGAAGGAACTAAGAGCTGCAGAGTCTGGATGGCATGCTGTGAGCAGTGTAAAACAAAGCAGTATACAAGTGGTGTTTTCAGAATGATTGATTTTCAAATCAAAACAAATACGACTCCTGTTGCGGCCACTAAAACTACTCGCCTACATTATTTATTGCAGCAGCATGGCCTCACTAGTAAAGCCTTATAAAAGTGCTTTTAATCTGCGACCATATCAGTCTGTTACATGTATTGATAGAGCAGACGGCCCCATGTTCACCAGGACAGTTAGAGCCATTTCAGATTTCACAGACTCCCATCACCCCAATGCGTTTAAAAATACAGGCTTGTTACCCAAATGTATTGTGATGATGGGAGTGTGTAAAACCTGAACTGTCTCAGCCTGTCCGAGTGAATATGGAGCCACCTGGTTACCCTGTTATTGAAACGCAGTTATATTTGTTTAGAGGCACTTTTACATTACTGTAGTAAATAACATGTTGCTAGTTAGTGTTGCTTATAAAATGTAGATCAAACTGTCCAAAGGCAAATTAACAAAACTGCAAGTTCAGTCTCCTGTATTTAGACTAAGACAGCAAACAGACCACAGAAGCAGTGTCATAAAAATGGGCAAATTAAAACCTACACCTGACTGCCTGTCATTCAGGACAACATTACCAACTGGTCATATCTCTTGACACTAGGGCTGTCAATCAATAGCAGGTAACTTCTGCAATTAACACGTTCATTTTTTTTAACACGCGTTAATTGCACAGCTGTCTTGACCCGCTTAGCATAGCGTAATTCATTCCCTGCAGCACCATTTTAATAATATACTTGAGCCGGTGCATAGAAAGTTAGTCATATAACCACATTGTGGAGCAAACTACTCCAAGTATAATACTGTAATAGTATTTACAATTAAGGAGACTATAACCGTTACTCAAGGAATGCCTTGTTTTATTTACACAATATAAAGTTATTAATAAAAGAGAATCCTTTTTTTAAAACGGCGTCTTGAGGTCACATGACATAAATCTGGATCATGATTGGGTGTTACACCAGAGTTGCCAGTGACGGTTTAAAGTTGAAGCAACCAAATCAAAAGTATCTAATTTTGAGCAACTCCTTGACAATGTTGCATGCAACTTGTCGCTGCAACAGTTGCCTGAAATAGTTGCTTGAAAGTTGCCTGGTGTTACATCGGCTTTAGGGACTGTCAGAAAATTAGCATTTTCTGATCTCAGGGAACGACCAGGGACATATGGGGTCAGCAGATGTTGAAGATATATTGCCTATAGGTAATAAGAAGAATTAGCATGTTACACATGTGCCTGCTGTGCTACTGAGGCAGGGTTTTCTCTGCAGTGTGTGTAAGTGTGGGACAGGGACTGAGGCAGGGTTATCTCTGCAGTGTGTTTGAGCTTGTGACAGGGACTGAGGCAGGGTTATCTCTGCAGTGTGTGTAAGTGTGGGACAGGGAGCAGATGGCATGGCTTGCTTTGTGATGGTTGGTTTGGGTTGAAAACAATGGGGCTCTCACAGTCTCAATTAAGGAGAGGGGATTTGGTTCCAGAGACAGCTGGTAGGCAGACCCTGCAACCCTGCTTCTCAAACAACCCCCACCCCTTCCAGCAGCAGAAGCTAGGCTAATATTTAAAAGACATGGAAGCACACAGACCTCCTAAAATCACAGGGAAATCACCCAACAGCCATAGATCTTAAATATATGTATGATAAATAAATACAAGCGGCTACTGGGTTACAGAATACATTTGTGTGTGTGTGTGTGTGTGTGTGTGTGTGTGTGTGTGTGTGTGTGTGTGTGTGTGTGTGTGTATGCATATTTGTTAGATATAGGGCCCTGTTCACTTGAGGGCTGTTTTAAGGAATGTTTTGTTAAGCACTGTTTTTTTAAGCCTGTTTTTGATTCATTAAATCAAGTTTGCAAATCATGAAACCTTTTCTGACTGCTTTAGAGAATATATTCGAAGTTTATCCACAAATTTTAATGAGCGGTTTACCAAAGATAATGCTTCTAAACACTTGATATACCAAATCGTATGGGGGTGTCAAGATTTGTGTAATGTCACAAATGTTTTCAAAAGTATTGTTCCCTTAAAACCCCATCTTGAAATATCATCTCTATTTGTTCCTGGAAAATGTTAATAAAATGGTCACCCCAGGGGTTACTTATATCTAGTGTTCCGCGTTTTCGGTTTTTATCATTAAAGAAAAATCGGGTATATTTCGCAGTTTATTTTACATATATTAAAATAGGGATAAAATCGGTAAACATTGTTTTTAAGTGAAGCATTGGTAAAAAGCCGGGTGGGGGAGGGGAATCTCAGTATACACACTTTCATGCGGAATATGATGCGTAGCATTTCTGGTTTCTGATTAATAACGTCCCTGGCATGTATGGTGAACTGAAGCAGAATCTGTGCAAGTCGAAGCAACGTTTTCCCAAGTTAGCTGGTATTTTGCAAACGTTTGGGCAATCGCTGTGCTGACGGAAATAATAGTATCTACAGAAGGTATGAACATGACATCAGCACAAAACAAGCCAGGTTTATTCGCCTTAAAATCATAAAAAGAAAAGAAAATTGACAGAACTGGGCGGTGCAAGCCATCGGGAGACGCGTCGTAAATCACGCTGGACATTTCCATCAATGAGTTCAATAAGTTTACCAACTAAAGCATCACCATTTCTGTCATATTTACCATTAAGATTGTCGGCGTTAGGCAGTGATTTAGCAGATAGACAGACAGTACTGTCACACGAAGTCACCAATACATTCCTCTCTGCAATAAATACGCTGTCCAGCAAAGCACAGCGCTCAGACAAACTCATTAACACAGTCATTCTGCGCTCTCTTTTATTAAAGCGTGTAAAAGCCGCATAAAATAATTGCTTGTCTCTCAGTTCACTTTCTTGTTTTAGTTTAATTTTACAGTATGTTCTTTTATTGTCAGCGCGAACATGTACCTCAATGCAGCAGTGTTTGCAGCGCTATGCATCCGCTGCCTCATCTGACCCACTTCTGCTGTTTGCTTTTTGTATTACTGTACTTCGAACATTATATATATATATATATATATATATATATATATATATATATATATATATATATATATATATATATATATATATATATATATTCATAAACTGATTTACGTTTTCTCCTCATTCCTCATCCACTAAAAAAATATAATATTTTCGTGTAAGTATTTCAGTTTTGTTTTTGAAGTAGTTACTACGCCCAGCAATTGCCACAATAATCAGACTTGGTTGGCCAACCTAATCAGGTGATAATGTGTTGTGACGTGACAGAGAAACACATTATTTGATCCTATGACAGCTAAACGTCTGCTGTATCCTAGGATACAGTGACGTCCATTTAAAAAAACTGTAATTTTTCGGTGACATTCGGAATAAACCGGAAACGCGGAACACTGCTCTAGCCTTCGACTTCTGCTATTAGTTCCTGGGGCGTGTAGTGACACACTGTCAAGAGGAGGGCGCGTGTGTCCCTGCCTCCAATGTGCACACACTAGACTGACAAGAAGGATTCTTTATAGCGTGCAAAAACAGTCTAGAGGTGACTGTAATAAACTACAAGGAAATTGTACTTCAGTGTTAAACTGGACACGCTTGAAGCTTTAACTTCCCTAATAGAAACAAAAGAATCTCTCTGGATACCCCTGTTTTTATTGGAAAATACAGTGCTTGCACACCCCCGTTTAAAAAGCACAAGAGACAGAAAAACTGTAATAATCTATTAAACTGTACTAATAGGAAGAATTGTTACTGTACTTTCTCAAAGTGTGTATTTATCATAAAGCATACAGTTCTAAATGCAACAAACTTTCAATTACTCACTTTAACCCTAGTTTTGTAGAAAAAAAGTACAATGAAACATATTTTTCAATGAATAACCTGAGACTAGCATTCCAAACTGCAGTGGATAAGAGACAGGTCCAGCCTGCCCCTCAGACTCGCTCATTTAAAAAGGGCACCTGCACATCAAAGCTCTATTGTTACAGGCTTCACGATTTACTGACAGGTTGCTAAGCAAATTGCACGAGCTAGAATTCGGGCGTGACCCCAGACACGTGAATTAACTTAAGGACCTATCATCTGGATTGACGGGAGAATAACGATTACAACAATAACGAATAATATTGCATGCATGTTAACCTTTTAAAAGCGTGTATGTCTTTATAGACTGTTGAAACAAATATGATCACTATTGTACTTGTATCATAATATTAATATCAAAGCCACTCATCAATTATTTGAATTAGGTGTACAGCTGTAGCATGTTCCTTAATAATTAATACAGCCAGGCCATGCAGATGTTAGGCTACTACTGGTACAACACAACCAGGCCATGCTGCTGATACAACACAACCAGGCCATGCTGCTGATACAACACAACCAGGCCATGCTGCTGATACAACACAACCAGGCCATGCTGCTGATACAACACAACCAGGCCATGCTGCTGATACAACACAACCAGGCCATGCTGCTGATACAACACAACCAGGCCATGCTGCTGATACAACACAACCAGGCCATGCTGCTGATACAACACAACCAGTTACCTGTTTCTACTGGTATAAAGGCTTGAAGGGTCAAGATGGGACATGGAAGTCTTTAGAATTGTCAGTATAGATACTGGGATATGTTGTTACAAAACTGCTAATATAATAAAATAATGTACTTTATTTGCCAATTAAATACTTTATTTGGTGATTTGAGAGTTACAGCAAAATGAACTTGCCATGGTTACAAAACACAGTAAAAATAAGGTTAGAAAATATATGAATGAATTATGTGTAAGAATTCGTATACAGTATTATGCTTGTCAGATGGCATAGCTATGACTGATCGATGTATAAACAGTCAGGTGTCATGCATTTCTACCATGCTATTCAGATAGAGGTTTCAATTGCTTTTCCTCTTTATGAGTATTTCTGGTGATTGATAATAAAACCGCTACTGCTGTAAGGTAGAGTAGTCTGCACACTTTGCATCCGGCATGTTTACACAAATGAGTTACTGGAGTACGTTATTTAAATGTACTTGCAATTCTAGGTGTTGGAACTGAAATACTGCATAATTGCTCTGTGCGTCAGCTAGAGGGACTTAGCAGGTACTGCAGCCTGTGTTGATTGTCCTCCCTCTCTCTCGTTCTCTTTGATCCCAGGGGAATCGGAGCGCTCACATTCCTGGCATTCCATTCTCTCGGAACAATCAGCCTCAGTTATTTATTAGCTCAGCGAGCAGTGGGGCTAGCTCAGTCTACAGCGAGGAAGCGCGCAGCACACATCTACACGCGTTATTACTGAAGCACTAAAGTACAGTCAGTATACATTTACAGCTACGGTATACGCGTCCTTACTGTGCATTTACTTCCCATGGAACAGATCGTGGATTTATTATCTAACAATCAACTTACACTAGTTTTCCATTTTTAATCTTCATATGAAGTTGTGATCGGGTAAGTTTTTATTTATTTATTTTATTCCGCAGACCCTGTTCGCAATGGGCAGATCATTTTCCAATGGCATGCAAAATAAGGAGTATTTTATTGTATTTTGTATTTGATAGGTTTGTATTTTTGTGACGATTTACTGTAACCCTTTTAGTTTATAATTATTTACTCGAAGTGCGCTTGTTAGGGACATGTGTGATTTTAGCCCAAGCAAGCGAAACCTATTAAATGAAATACAAATTAAATAAGAGGAATAATTACTGAATTTACGGTACAATCCAGAATTGTATTGGCGCTTTCGCTTGTGGGACTCTGCGAGTTCGGGCGGATTTGTCAAATTACTTCTCATTGTTATTTAGGCTTGCTAATCTTTCTTTTGGCCTCGGGGGTGAAGTCATCGCTTAACAATGTGCACACAAAGGATCGGCTATTTACCAAATAGTTTAATACATACGCACGTATTCCTTTGGCGTTACCAACATTAAAACAAGGTGGTGCTTCGCGTTTGTAAGCGTTCCCAGCCCCACAGCCAACCTTAATGCATTCTTCTGCTGTCGCAAGCTATAAACTGATTAAACAGTGAAAAATGCAGTATTATACCAACCACTGAATAACATGCAAAACATGTACTGTAGTTGCTTTTCTTATTGCCGTGTATCTAAAACTGTATGGGGTTTGAGGCATACCGTTCCAGGAATGCATAGCGGCTGGTTCCGATTGTATAGCGAGGGGTTTGCCGATTTATTTTCACCAGCAGTGTAATTGTGCAATCAGCGTGGTTGTACAGGAGGGCACGTCGGAATGCGCCCCGGGATCCAGCGCTAGGTGAATGAGGACTTGTTAACAACCACTCAGGAATGTTGTTTGTTTCTCAGTCTAGATCTCCTTCGTCAGGTGCCTGTTTCCCAGAGAAAACTGATATTGTCCAAAGGGTGCCTATTAATTGTTAACCCAAGTTAGATTCAAAGCAACAACAGCAAAAAAAAAGTTTAACTGCTTTTGCTTCACAGAGGCTGGATACTATTTAATCTATTTTTTTTGTGAATGTTAACATTTTTATCACTGTACAGAACAACAAAAACCTATTAACTAGCAGTACAACTTTTACCCTTTTCTTATCCTGTTGAATTGTTTACATTTTATATGTTTGATTTTCTTTTGAAGAGTCTAGAATTCATTTATTCTTGTAGCATACTTTTGTATATAAATGTTGATGTGACTCCAATTGTAAAGCAAGGAGTCCTGTATCCTCTAGTAATCGCAACAGTAAACAGAGTGGTATTGTATTGCCATTTCATATCACAATTACAACAGGATTCAAGAGTTTTCTAATGCACAAAAATACAGAATCCAAAATGGCCTAAATCTTAGATATTTCCCTGTACAACACGTCTTTACATGTATTCATTTTACCTGATTAAGCCAAAAATGTTCAGCTTGGCAGGTACATTAGTGTGAGCAAGTCTGGGAGAGGCAGGCTTTATATATAGTTTATATATCCTTTGTGTGACAGCAAGGTTAGTGGACACAGAGGCCCTGTTTAACTTGGCATGGAATGACCTGGAAAAAGCAATCTAATTACTTGTGTGTGCATTTGTTGTCTCCCTAGAGCCCATATCAGCCAATTAGCCACATGAGTTTTGTGAGGGGGCAAGCACAGCAACACCACTGAGCTGTATCGCCCTGAGTATCACGATCAATACACTGAGCTGTATCACCCTGAGTATCACAATCAATACACTGAGCTGTATCACCCAGAGTATCACAATCAATACACGGAGCTGTATCACCCAGAGTATCACAATCAATACACTGAGCTGTATCACCCTGAGTGTCACAATCAATACACTGTGCTGTATCACCCTGAGTATCACAATCAATACACTGCACCTGCCAATGTGTAACATTCCTCAAGTTCAAGAAGAGACATTGTTCAGGGCACAGGAAAGGAAAAATGTCCTCAGCACTACGCTGTTTCAACATATTTAGGTCTAAACGTGTGATTTCTATGGAGATGGCTCCTGAGGCAGGCAAAGCCTTGTTGAACACAAGCATGGAATTCAACGAGGGTTTTTTCCTTTTTTTTTTGCTCCTTGTGTCCAAAGGAAAGAGATTCCAGTGTTTCATCCAGCACTCGTGAGTCTCTGCTCATTTCTCCTGTGTTCATTTTCCAAATATCAAACTTTACTGATTGGAATCTGCTGTTTTTTTTTTTGCTTAAACTGGACTGCAGTGCTTTCCTTCTGAAGAGAGTTTAAACTTGTACTCCTTTAGTAGATCCTGTGCAGAGCAAGGCTTAGGCTTTGTAGTAACAGCTGCAGTTAGTACAGTGCCAACACATTACATTCCTGGTCACTTGTACTGAAGCTGAACTGTTATTGGCTAACAGGCTCAAGTGTTGTGTCTTAGGTTTTGCAGCAGCAATCCCTTTCTACTGATCTAGTCCCGTGTACAAATCATCTAGTTTATTTTTTTCCACACTTTCCCACTGAATGGGTTTCCTGATAAAATGTTGCCTGTTTAGACCTCAACAATAACAATTCTTCAGCTTCCAAGACAATCAGGTTCACAATTTTAAACACCCAATTATGAGTGAAGCTTTGTGGTTTACTGCTAGTTACCAAACCCTGGTTTTCAAACACAACCACTGACCCCATCTTGATGAGTTCTCATCCTGGATTAACAAAAAATAATTCACCTGATGCCATTTCAATAAAGGGATTCTTCTCTCTGTTTTCCCCCTAGATCCTGTGAAAACCACCAGTCGCCAACTCCCCCTTGACATTACCAGTTCCTTCTGTAAACCCGACCCCCTCACCATGAGAACCGCAGAGGAATCGTCCGGCACGGTCCTCCACCGACTGATCCAGGAGCAGCTCCGATACGGCAACCTGACAGACACTCGCACCCTGCTGGCCATCCAGCAGCAGGCCCTGCGAGGGGGAGGCAGTGGAGGGGGCGCGGGCAGCCCTCGCTCCTCCCTGGAGAGCTTGACCCAAGATGAGTGTCAGCTGGTCCACCTCTCCACCAGACAGGAGCCCCAAGGACAGGAGCATCAGGGCGACCACCAGCACTCCGAGAGCTCCCAGCGGTGCCTCTACCAGCATCACGGAGAGGAGCTGCCCACCTACGAGGAAGCCAAGGCCCACTCCCAGTACCTGGCCTCCCAGGGGCTGCAGATGGGCTACCCCTTAACCATGGAGGACACTATGAGTGTCCACCATGATGATGGCCTGAAGGACCTGAAGCTCGGCCACGTGCGCTCTCTCAGTGAGCGCCTCATGCAGCTCTCTCTAGAGAGGAATGGAGCGAAACCCCACTCAGCCATGAGCTCCTCACACAGCTACCCTCAGCTCTCCAAAAACTATGCCCACCAGGGTTCCCAGCAGCAGCAGCAGCAGCCAGCAGACCATCGAGGCCCCCCACCAGAGTACCCTTTCCTGGTCAAGTCTCCCGGGCCCATGCTGAGCCACTCCCAGGAGCAGGGACACTACTACAACAAGCCCCCTCCCTCCTTCCACCATCACACCCACAGGTAAAAACCCCATTGCCAGAACCACTGCCCCTGCCACGGCCAGATACGGGAGTATTGTTCTGTGATAGAGGAGTTTTGCCATGCGTCTGTGCTTCCTTATTCTAGCTAGGTATAGATAGCTGTAGGGGCATCTGAACTAGCTGTGTGTTCTTGAATTCATTAAATAAGCCTCTCCTTATTTTCTCCTTTTCCATGTCTGCCCACCTGGGCGTGGGCTCAGGGTTTTGTAATTGGGGCAGATGTGTCCTAGCCTTCACTGGCAGGAAGAGATAACCTCAAACAGGAAGCCCAGTCTTTCCAAGGAAACTGGAAGGAGCAGGCAGTGCTCACTCGGTCCACATTGTGTGGATCTCTGTTGTGAATCCACTCCCTGTGCTCGGTCATGGGGAAGGAATTCAAGCAGCCGCCCGCATTGTGTAGTGTCTCCGAGTGCTGTGGAGGACCGCATGCAGCCTAGTACTGTCCCACCCTGTCTGAATATACAGCGTTTAGATTAATAACAGTAATCCTTCCATATTTACGGACATCGAAAGGAATGGGAAAGGGGCTAGGTGACCAGCATTGAGGTGCACTTGATCTCGTGCAGGTAAAATCCTCATATGAATGCATATATATTCAGTTCAGTAGACAGTGATTTTAATGCAGTGCATTTTTCAATGTCTTTTTAAAGTCTCGCTGTCTTTAGAACCCTTTCACAGGTACATTACGCAGCCCAGTTTGGTATTCCTTACCGGGAATTATAATTAGGAACATCTTTCTCTTTACCTCCCTAGGTATGTGCAAGCCCAGCCCCCGCCACATCACCAGGCTGCCAGGCACAGCCCTCTCTCCACACTGACCCCTGCTGGAGTGGAGGCCTTCCTAGCGGCCCAGGCAGCCTCAGCCAGCAACCAGGTGGCCCAGATGGAGAAGCTAAGGAGGGAGAACGAGAGGCTGAGGAGGGAGGCGGAGGGGTACAGCGAGAAGGCAGCCCGCATCCACAAGGTATGGAGCCTCATCTCCTCAGTTATTAAGGGATTTGAATATAAATCACACACTGTAGTATTGTGTTAAACAGTGAAAAATACAGTATCTATTTCAATGGATAACCATGCAGAATATGTCAGTGTCTGCAAACCACAAGGTATTTTGAGCAGATTTCCTAACTTGAAAAGCAAACTATAGAAGGGTCTTTCTGACGGCGGGTAATCTATTAATTCTCAGGGGCTACCTTCAGCTCTTGTGGGTGTAGTACTTTCAGGGTTGATACATATTTGTCAAGGAGCATGAGAAAGTGGTGAACCTTATCTTGCTGTGCTACTTCCTCTTCTCTCTTTTGTTTAAATGTTATAAACAAACCAAGCTCTTTCAGTGGAGTCTTATCTGCTCAACATCCGCAAACATCCCAGCTATTTACTTTCAAGTCTCAACTCCAGTTGCTAACGCACAAACCACGGGTTCAGTTAAGCTCACTCCAGTGTGTTCAGTCTGGCATTAGTCAGCTTGTGCCCCTTTGAGCACGGTGCTGTGCTGGTGGTTTCATTCCAGAGTGATGTGCTGAGAGGCTGTGTTGTGTCTGGTTTGTTCTGGGAGGCAGGGTGGGGGGGATTATCCAGTGGCATACCGGTAGGATTAGCTCAGAAGCCACTCTGGAATGTGTGCAATTGAGAAATCACAAGGCATCTTTTTTCTTTGCTTTTAATATTATTTATTGTAGCTTTTTGTGTTTGTTACCAAGTCATTTGTAATAAGTTGTTTGTCCTCTCTTGAACAGAAGTGTAAGTTCTGTGTTGATGGCAAAGAACAGAAGTAAAAAAGCTTTGAGAGCCTTCTATTTAGCCAGCTAGACATGCTTATTTAATAACCTATTTATTTTTACTTGAATTTAGATGTTTTAAGACTTTGTTGTTTTGTGGATTACACTAATGTCACCTGTGTGCTAGGCTGAGACCTCCAAACCTATTTCACTGGCTCTCCGAGCAACCAAATTCGATCTCTGGTGACCTGACGCCAGAGAGGCTGAATTAACCCACTCTGCCACCTAGCCCACATTATTTTCCAATATATTTTATTGTTAAAAAAGCAAGGTAGGCCTCTTGCCTGCTGTTTGGTAGTCATGAACTGTGGGTTATTTTCTGAAAAGCCGGATGTGCTCCCTATTCTGGGTCACTGAATTCCATCACTCCAGAGCTATGCAAGGAGACAAGATGTTCTCACAAGCCTGGTCCTTGTTCTGTTGGAGGGACAGCACACAGCAGCTGCTCGGAGCATTTCGTTTTTAACCACAGAAAGGGAAAGGCAGCCTGGACTGTACAACAGGCTGTTGTCTAAGAGCCCCAGAAAATCTGTGTTTTCTGCATCTGTCCACTTCTAATCCAAACGATGGCAGACTGCAGTCAGGGTCTGTGACCTGGCCACAGCTGACAGGGTTTAGGAGTCAGGCGAGCTGCAGGCTGGGGCTGAACAGTTGTTATTTGGGTTTGAAAGGCCCTTTCTCTTTCACCTCTACCAGTTGTGTACATGTTTCTTCTTGTCTGCATTCTTCCTTTTCATAATTCAACTTGGGTGTAGAGGTCCTTTTGTGAGACGAGGCTGCTGTAAGCCCAGGCCTGTTTTTGATTTTATTTTTGCTCAAGCCAGCTAGGCCCCATCTGAAAATAATCTGCAGGCACAAGTAGGGATTCCTGGATATCTGGGCCCTTCTTTGGAGTTGTTTAAACAGGGGCTGCTAGTCGTGAGGGCATAGCTGGAATCTTGTTTACAGCTGTAGAGGAATGTCTGTGAAGCTGCTGTGTAATTAGCCTCATTTTACACCCCCAATCTAGAGTGCTCGTGCCGTCTTCTCTCTGTTAGCAACAGTTAGTGGTGACCCCTGTCTTTGAAGCTACTGCAGAAAAGATTTAAAAGTGCCTTGAGATGTGAACGTCACACAAACCAACATCACAGGCAATGCGTTTGACACCTTTGCTCGCACTTAAAGGATGGATGGGGCCTAAATTACAGTATCTCACAGAAGGGCAGGGCCTTTAAACATGCAAATGTATGGTCTCTAAGGCTGTGCTTTAGTTCTGTTTCAGTTGCCTCTGTTTCAGATGGCATTGCATTGAAATTACACATTCTCCACTCTTGCTTTCTCGTTTCCAAAGAATGATAATGACACCCTTCACGGATTAAACACATCTCTGTACAGACCGGGGAGGGAATCTGCTTGAGCAGATAGATCTGGAGAAGGATCTTGCTGTGGCTGTTCCACCTTAGTTGGCTACTTTTAGAATCCATTGTCTTTGCTCACTGCATTGGCATGTGCTCTTGAAGACTAGCATTGTTAAACATGTGTCCGCGTTAAAGTATTGAGCTCTATCCATACAGGTTGTGCATTGCGCTGGTGATGACTGGCTAGGGCTGAGCCTCAGAGTGTAACTGCAGGGTGCTTTCTGTTTATAGTTGGAAATTGAGATCCAGCGCATATCTGAAGCCTACGAGACTCTGATGAAGGGCTCTGCAAAACGGGAGGGTCTGGAGAAAGCCATGAGGAACAAGATGGAGGCAGAGATCCGGAGGCTACATGATTTTAACCGGGATTTGAGAGGTGAGGAGGGCTGGACTGACCATGTGTCACAAGGTTATAACTGAAGAGAGCGAATTTGTTCCAGTGATGCTATGAAACTCATCATAGATGTGCTGAAGACCTGCAGGGTTGTAATGTCTATTTTCTCTCCATCTCTCTCTCTCAGATCGTCTGGAAACTGCCAACAAACAGCTGACCGCGAAGGAGATGGAAGTTTCAGATCAAAACCAGAACAGCATGGCCAAACTCCTAGCACAAAGTGAGCACAATAACTAACTAAAGAGTTTTCTTCAATGTCTGCTTAGTTTTCCTCTGCTTTCATGTTTACATTTATTTAAGAGAGGGTAAAAGCTACATCCCTTTAGGCTGTGTTTGTGTGCAGGGGAGAGTTCAATACAGAGCAGAGTTATACAGCAGGGGTTGGTTTTTGGCAGCAGCTGTTTCTCAGGGAATTGGGTGGTTTGGACTCTGTTCAAAGACTGTGTTGACACTCACTTGTGTGTAAAACTCAGAGGAACGAGGAAATAGCAGAACAATTCCAAAACAAAACAGAAACATGCAGATTTCACAGAAAAGCAACATTCTTTGGCATTTACTTCTTGGTAACAAATGTACCCGTATTTTTAGAATTTCTCAGAAGCAGAGCTGAAAATCGACATCAGATTTATAAACATTCCAGAAACTGGAGTTGTGTGTGTGTTTTTTAAACACTAAATTGCTTTCATGTGCTTTAAATAATAATATTGTTGCGTACCAGCCAGCTAAGTTTACTATAGCAGAGGCTGGCCAGAGAACTGCCATTGTTTTCTCTTTTAAAGTTATTTAACAGGAAACAAATTCATTGTAAAAAAAAATGAGGACGGGGATGTGCTTTTATTGGGGGAGTTTGGTTGTGTAGAAGGTAATCAGTAAAGCAAAGGGGGAGGGGAGATAATGGACACAGCCCCTTCCACCCTCTCTCCTGCCACTTGAACGGAAGCCATTATTCACAGCAGCCATAAACCCGACCTGAATTCCTACCATTCCTCAGGTAATTCTGGCTGTTCCCTGGTTTGAGGCTGTACACCCTCTGCTGCTGGCTGCATGGCACTCTCCTTAACCCCCTACAGGGCACACAGGCCTCCCATTCAGCCCCAGCTGTCCCCCTCTGTCCAGGGTGTCTGTCCACCTCCAGGACAGGCCAGGCGTTGTTGTAGCTGTGCTTCTCTCAGGCCTGGCGAGTGGAGAGAGGGAGGGATGGAGTGTGCTTAGAGAGGCCTGCCTGCCAGCTGCCCCTGGTACTTCCCCTTTTCACACACTGTGCTTGAAGAGTGACAAGCTGCTTCATTAGGACTCTGCTAATCAGCATGGAGTGTCCTGCCAGTTCTGCTTACATAATGAATTTGGTGTTAATTACGGCTTTTTGCTCTAAACCTCTCAAAGGAAACATTTTTGGAGTTATTTAAAGACTTTTGTTGGGAAAGTTGTCTGAGTTGAATTCTTGTTTCCTGATAGTTTTCAGGGAATAAGTTGTCGAAGTTTGATAAAAGCCCTCTACATTGAAAACTAATACACACAGGAAAACCTGGAGAAGGTGGCAGTCACCAAAATGACTGTTGTGGCTGATTGAGACAGGTGGCCAGCTTATTCTCATGGCTAGAAAGTAATAGAACATACATTGTGTCCCTCTACCTGATGTGCGTTTATCTCCAGATTTAAACTTATTGAACATGTTTATCTGATGAAACGCAGTGTTTGGTAGCACAGTGTTTGGTGTCACACAGCTGGAATTTTCCCCAGTGACTTTCCATAAGAGAATACATTCCTCAGGAGGTTATTCTTGGCTGGATTACAGCTGTAGCCCTTCCCTAATTCTCTTAAGGCTGCTTGTTGAGTAAGTCCCCAAGATAAATAGGCAAGAGTTAGCCTAAGTTCTCTCCGACCACTGGAATGTGGGATATGTAATCCACGCCCTCTCCACACACAGACACATATAGATACGCATGAACACACACACACACACATAAAAATACACGCAAACACACACATAGAGGCAAAAAGAGAAGTACAACTTATTCTTATTCATATATTATTAGCTTTGTGCTTGGCAGGGCCTCTGCTAACAGCCCAGATCAAGAAGGATAATGATAAATTTATTTTTTGGTTTACGGTTAAGCTTCTTGTGATTCATTTGTATCTAGTTAAAATATAAATTATATTTTTACTTGTAGGGTTAAAACCAATAAATATAAAATAAAGCATAAAATCCTTTTGATTCAACATCTCTTTTTTTTTTTTTTTTTTTGTAATGTCAGTTAACCCGTTTTCAATTGTAAGATTCTTAGTGTGATGTGTACAGTCGCGTGGTCCGTGTTGCAGTGCATGGCTTTGTGTGATGTGTAGTCTCATGGTCTGTTTTCAATGTAAGATTTTTAGTGTGATGTGTACAGTTTCATGGTCTGTGTTTCAATGTAAGATTTTTAGTGTGATGTGTAGTCGCGTTGTCCGTGTTGCAGTGCGTGGTTTTTAGTGTGATGTGTACAGTCGCATGGTCCGTGTTTCTTTCTCCTGACTGTCCTGCTCTCTGGTGTTCCAGGCCGTATGCTGCAGTGTGAGAAGGAGCAATCTGAGCGGGAGGAGTCAGCCCTGCGCAGCTCAAACGAGGAGCAGCGCTGCAGGCTGCAGGTGCTGGAGCAGGCGCTGGGCAGCGCTCAGAGCAAGGTGGCCCGGCTGGAGGAGGAGCTGTACAGGAAGAGAGCCTACGTGGAGAAGGTGGAGAGGCTGCAGCACGCCCTGTCCCAGCTGCAGACAGTCTGCGAGAAGAGGGAGCAGCTGGAGCAGAGACTGCGCACCCGGCTGGAGCAAGAGCTGAAGGCACTGCGCTCACAGCAGGTAGGAGGAGCCCCGGGATACTGCAGGCCCCGTTTCCACTGGTCCCAGGGATGCTTGTAAGACTTAAGGGATCACCGAGGCTGGGGGAACCACCAGTGGGATTAGAGTTAACAAGTGGCTGGGTTTGGATCTGCCACGCAAATTATAAATTAAGTAATATATGTTGCCTCGATTTAAAAGGACCTATTCAATTTGTAACAGTTTTATAAAGCGCTTTTTGTGATGTTTCAAAGCGCAGTTCGAAAGTCAAGTATTTGCCATCAGCATTGCGTGCAGTATGTTGTTCAGTGTATTGACGCCCACCCCTCCCCTCTCCCCTCAGCGTCCGGGCAGTAGCCAGGGCCTGCCCCCTCGAACAGAGCCCCCAGCTGATGGAGTGTCTGCGTGAGAAGGAGGAGCGCATCCTGGCTCTGGAGGCCGACATGACCAAGTGGGAGCAGAAATACCTGGAGGAGAGCACCATGAGGCAGTTTGCAATGGACGCGGCTGCCACCGCTGCAGCACAGAGGTGAGCACACTATTACTATTAATATAACTGGCTCATTGTTTACACCACATTCACACGTTGCTGACTGATTAACGCATCTGTAAAGTAGAGGTCCCCACGTTGGTACTCGGGGTGTTTAATGATCCGTGGTTACCAGTAGAATTTGTTTGACACTGTCTCGTTTCTCTTTCATGTAGAGACACTACCATCATCAACCACTCCCCCCGACACTCTCCCAACAGCAGCTTCAATGAGGACCTGGTCTTCGCCAGCCACCGTCACCAAGAGATGGAGAATAGGTGAGAGACACGAGGTGCTGTGTAGCGCGTCTTTACAAAGCTAAGCAAATCTATAACAATCGGACTACCTCTGGGGTGAGAAGACCAGTAAGAGTACATTGGAAACAATACCACATTATATGTAAAGGCACTGAATCTGCATGTTTCTAATAAGAAT
Organism: Acipenser oxyrinchus oxyrinchus; assembly: GCA_030684275.1. Classification (NCBI taxonomy): domain Eukaryota; kingdom Metazoa; phylum Chordata; class Actinopteri; order Acipenseriformes; family Acipenseridae; genus Acipenser; species Acipenser oxyrinchus. The sequence goes on along the minus strand of CM060254.1, from coordinate 17,828,062 downwards.
GCCAGTGATTAATGACACCTCAGTCAGCCTCTTTTTGCCACCCCTAGTGTGTTGCATGCCCATTCTGTCAATGTGTCCCTGGCAGTCACTCACGGCTGGGTCTCTTGTCTGTTTCCTCTCAGAATTCGTGACCTGCACACTCAGATCCTGGAGAAGGACGCAGTGATCAAGGTGCTGCTGCAGCAGCGCTCCCGTCGAGACCAGGGCAAGGGGGAGCAGCCTGCCCTGCGGCTGGCCAAATCTGTCCCCTCCATCGCCAGCACCACCATGGCCACACCGAGCTGGCACAGCCCCGGCTACTCCGCTGTGCACCGAGGAGCCATGGGTAAGTAACAAGAACCCACTGTAACAATAACTTTGACATTCAAATGAAGCTCTAATGCCAGTACAAAGACCTCATTCTTTTGTAACTGCTTGAAGGTATTTTACTGGTTGTACCAATTTCTGTTATGCTTTTAGTGTTCACATTATTCTGTTTTAATCTGGACCAGCTTCGATTAATTAATTAACAATAATGTAAATTTATTAAATAGCTTAATCGCATAAGGAGCGCGTGACTGACTCCTCTCCTCTCCTCACAGTTAAGAGCCTGTCGGACGACCAGACAGCAAGCTCCTCCTTCACCTCTGTGCCCTTGACCACTCGCTCCAAACACGGCAGTCAGGATGGGAGCACCCAAACTGAGGCAACCTCGTCAGAGCCCTCCCCCAGCAATGAGCCCACTGCCACTGCCAGCGAGGAGCCCCAAGCAGCACCCGCCACTTTCGGTACGCCCCACAGTCCCTCGATTTGGAGAGTGGAGATGTGTCTGAATCAAACACCTTCACTGTGTGATAGGAAACGTCAATAAAGTGATGCCTATTGGGTCATGCTTCAATCGTGCAACTGATTTCTTGTCTCCAGCCCTGTATCTGTCTGGAAACTCTAGCCGGTTGATTAACTGTCTCCCAGTAGTTGCAAGACTAAAGTATTAAGCAGCCTTTCCACACCTGATTGTGAAGAGAGGGGTGAATGTTGTGTAGAGTTGGGATGGAGCCCTGCAAAGTCCCTGTCCCAGTTACCCAGCTGTGGGTCCTGGCAGGGTTGTTGCTGGGCAGAAGGTCTGATCTGCAGGAATCCCAGCTATGCATAGTAGATGAGAGGAGATTACTCTCCTAATCCTGCCCAGAGACAGTGAACAGGAGCAGGGAGCTGCCTTAAAACTGTACTGCCATTCAAGCAATGCCAAGCACATCTCAATGTAGCCTTCAGGGCATTGTATATGGACAAGCACCAACAAAGCTTTGTCAAGAATAAAAGATTCAAGTATTTTGAATATTTGTGCCTGTGTTACCGCATTAAAAATGTTATGTACAGAACCAAAAATATTTCAGAAGCCCATAGTTTGGCATTCTTTTGTACAGATATACATGTTTTTTAATAAAGTATGCAGTGAAAGTTGACTCCCTGACTGACTTATCTGTCTCCCTCTCTCTGCAGATAACTCAGAGCAACTGGCGCCCTTCAGTGCCTATAGGAGCCTGGACATGCTGGAGGGAGACATGGTTGAATTTCTTATCTGAGGAATTCTGAGAGATTTCAGAAAAGAGCGGTCTGGGCCAAGCTTCACTGCTGAGGACCCCCCCGCCCCTCCCCCCTCTTGGAACTTTATATGTAATAAGATGACAGTGAGAGGTGGGTCTGGGATGATAGAAACTGATCTCCAAACCAGCCCTCTGCTGCAAGAAAAAAGCAAGGAGACTGAACATTGAGAAAAAAATAAACATAAACTGGACAATGAAGTAAATGCTGTGAAATGCAGGCATACACAGGAAGACAGCTGAGCTTGCCCTGTGTGCTGGTCTACAAATCAATGAAATCACATGGAGAAGACAGAAGCTTAAGGAGGCTACTCTTGGTAGTTTTCCTTTGCCTGTTGCAAGGGATACTGTGCAAACCCCTGTGTTGCGTGGGACAGTATTTTACCCGGACGCTGCAAACGGCTCAATGGCGTGGATAACGGATGTTGCATATTTTATATGTTGTATATTGCTGCTTCTTGTGAGAGAAATATGAGCGAGAGAGGGAGTGTGTGAGCGGAACTTATGCAGTACATCATTCGGGGCTTTTGAAAAATATTGCTTAACTTACTACTTATTATTATTATTATTATTATTATTATTATTATTATTATTATATATATATATATATATATATATATATATATATATATATATATATATATATATATATATATATATATATATCTTTACCAAAGTCTTATTACCCTGTCTCCTATTTAATTTTTTTGCCGTTGTTTTGTGCGTCTCAAGTTCTGTGAAACAATCTTTAGTGTTCAGGAAGCTCATGTCTCTTTACATGAAAGCTATCCTTAAATTCCCATCTGTGACTGTAACACTCCAGTCACCTTGGTTACCAGGTCTGAGCGGCCTACGTATGTATTGGCTACAGTAGGCCCTGTCTCTTTGAAATGGTGCACTAGGTTGTTCAACACTTCACAAGCCATACTCCAAAGGACTATGTGGCCTTTTTGGACTGTTCAAACATTCTTGGCCTCTTCCAAAAAAATGTATATTTTGCTTTTGCTATTTTTAATCAAAGCTAGCAAGTGAAAAACAAAGTCTTTGATCTTGAAAGGGCCCTGTAACAAATGATTTCCTGTTTAACAAAAGAGGCCCCCTGTAAAACTGAAAGCCCACGCTATATCAAATTGACAATCGGTTTGATTAATAGCCTGGGTGGCAAAAACTGCTGTGCATTGTCACATGTTACTAGCATGAAAGTAAAGTCAAAATTCAAAGCAAGATCCCTGTTGACAAACAGCAGTTCGGTCCCGACCATGAAGACTGTAGACGTGCATGCTGCTAGTCGTTCCTCCGTTCCAGGGAAGCAGTAACAGCCAATCCCAAATTCCTCCTGACAGATGGAATGTGACTCAAAGGCAATCGCTAGTCCTGTCTATTTCAGATGCCCTCCTTCACTGATCTCAAGCATCTCGGTGTTGCTTCTTTTAGTTGTGTTTCTTATCCCGGGTGCATTCCCACTGGCAGCTGGTTGTGTCTAGTGCTGGTTTCTAAATCAGAGAGGCAGTGAAGCACGGTAAAACTGGAGTTATCCCACTCTTTCCACCATTAGGATCCTTAAACGCACTTGGAACTGGAAAAGATTGGCCATTGGTTGTATTGTTTTAAAGAATCCCTTTTTGTTTTGTATTTTTCAAGTGCAATGCATTTGCTGGCCAGTGCTTTGTATTGGAAACAGTGTGCCTCCATAACTTTTTGTGTTCTTGTTGCTGTTTTGTGCTTTGTTTACAAAAATAATATTGTGAAGTGAGAAAACTTAACTTAATATATTTTGTATAAATATTTGTATTCAATGAGTATTTAGTCATATGAACATCATGCCAAAGACAATTTGATGCATTCTTAAGTTATAACAGTAAGTATTTAAAAATGTAAACTCGAGCATAGCAGTCCACCACATGGTCTGCCCATACTTGGAGGTTGCTGTGAGCTTCTTTCGGTGGGGTTTTTGTATTGAAATGTCGGTCACATTTCATTAATAAAATAAAAATGTAATATATATATCTACATGTTTTGTGTGCTGCTTTTTCATGTACTCCTCGCTGTGGATGAATGTGTTCATGGGGTCTGTGGAATCCTGCTGATTCGTACTGCTCTTCACTGTAGGTTAGATACACTGCTGTACAATAGTTGCATTCAGTGCCTCTAAAGCATCGCTACCTCCTTGCTTTTAGTATCACCAAGCCATGTATATAGCATTCATTTTGTATTCCATGGATTTCTTATTTGTTTATTTAGCAGACACCTTTATCCAAGGCGAATTAGAGACCAGGGGGTGTGAACTATGCATGACCTGCACAGTTCCTTACAACAACGTCTCACTCGAAAGACTGAGCACAAGGAGGTTAAGTGACTTGCTCAGGGTCACGCAGTGAGTGAGCCGGGATTTGAACGGGGGACCTCCTGGTTACAAGCCCTTTTCTTTAACCTCCAGACCACACAGCCTCTTATGGGCCACTTTCTATTGTAGTTGGTAGAATTCATTGGTTCCTTAAAAGCCTTTGGGCCCCATTCATAAAAAAGGGGCCTTTTTTAATTTTATTTTATTAAAGATAATTTTGATTAAGTTAATCAAGCTTGCAGTTGATGAACCCTACAGTGGATTAAACAGTCACTTTTCCAGTATGTAATCGAAGCTATTGTGTTTTTTTTTTTTTTGTTTATATATATATATAAGAAGTCCTTACATTGTTCTGAGATATCAGAGATTTTAAATACAAAATGAAGTTTAGAAAATCTTAAGACAACGTAATTGATGTAAATATAGATATTGGACAACAAACATTCTGAATAGTTTTTGGCGCTGCTGTGTTTATGTAAAAAATTCCATGAATGCCGTTCTGTACCAAGCTAGATGTGTTTCCATTGCGTGAACTAGCCCCCTCCCCAGAAGCCATGTGAGGAGTGAGTGCCGGAGCCTCCCGAGGAGGAAGGGATCCAAAAAAGGAAACGAGTAATTGGGAGCTCCCTCCACAAACACCCGGCAGCCAGAAGCGATTCAGGGTGTTTTCCTTTCCTGCACTCCTCCTGTCTGGGCTGAGAATGGTAACCTGGTAAGTGTGTTGCTGTGCAAGCCGAGATGAGTTATAGCAGAGGAAGGTGGGGGACACTCTAAGTTTGTAATAGGAATAACAAGAATTTCAATTAACAAGACAGGCAGTTCTCATTGAGCACCGTTCACCGGGTTTGCATCTCTTTTAAAAAAAACAATGGTGCATTCAGGAGCTCTTAAATTAAACGTCTAGGTTATTTTTTTAAACCTTTTTAACATCAGTGTTTTGTTTTTATTTTAGATAAATCTAGCATTCCCATGATGGCAAATGGTTTGTGGATTCAGGCCTTCATGTCGTGTTTCTTAATTCTTAGTTGTGGCAGGATCCCAGTGGTATTTTCCTTATTGTAAGGGATAGCATACATGCGTAGATTTAGTTCAGTGTCTGCTGTGTGTCGACAGCCACTGAGAGCATTCCCATTGTCAGTTCAAACCCCCACTGGGAGCTGCCTCTGTGACTCTGGGTGTGTCAGGTCAGTGTGATTCAGGGTGTGTCGGGTCAGCGTGACTCTGGGTGTGTCGGGTCAGTGTGCCCCTGTGACTGGGTGTGTCGGGTCAGTGTGCCCCTGTGACTCTGGGTGTGTCGGATCAGTGTGACTCTGTGTGTGTCGGGTCAGTGTGCCCCTGTGACTCTGTGTGTCGGGTCAGTGTGCCCATGTGAGTGGGTGTGTCGGGTCAGTGTGCCCCTGTGACTCTGTGTGTGTCGGGTCAGTGTGCCCCTGTGAGTGGGTGTGTCGGGTCAGTGTGCCCCTGTGACTCTGGGTGTGTCGGGTCAGTGTGCCCCTGTGACTCTGTGTGTGTCAGGTCACTGTGCCCCTGTGACTCTGGGTGTGTCGGGTCAGTGTGCCCCTGTGACTCTGGGTGTGTCGGGTCAGTGTGCCTCTGTGACTCTGGGTGTGTCGGGTCAGTGTGACTCTGTGTGTGTCAGGTCAGTGTGCCCATGTGAGTGGGTGTGTCGGGTCAGTGTGCCTCTGTGACTCTGGGTGTGTCGGGTCAGTGTGCCTCTGTGACTCTGGGTGTGTCAGGTCAGTGTGATTCAGGGTGTGTCGGGTCAGCGTGACTCTGGGTGTGTCGGGTCAGTGTGCCCCTGTGAGTGGGTGTGTCGGGTCAGTGTGCCCCTGTGACTCTGGGTGTGTCGGGTCAGTGTGACTCTGTGTGTGTCAGGTCACTGTGCCTCTGTGACTCTGTGTGTGTCGGGTCAGTGTGCCCCTGTGACTCTGGGTGTGTCGGGTCAGTGTGCCTCTGTGACTCTGGGTGTGTCGGGTCAGTGTGACTCTGTGTGTGTCGGGTCAGTGTGCCCATGTGAGTGGGTGTGTCGGGTCAGTGTGCCTCTGTGACTCTGGGTGTGTCGGGTCAGTGTGCCTCTGTGACTCTGGGTGTGTCGGGTCAGTGTGCCCCTGTGACTCTGGGTGTGTCGGGTCAGTGTGCCCATGTGAGTGGGTGTGTCGGGTCAGTGTGCCCCTGTGACTCTGTGTGTGTCGGGTCAGTGTGCCCCTGTGAGTGGGTGTGTCGGGTCAGTGTGCCCCTGTGACTCTGGGTGTGTCGGGTCAGTGTGACTCTGTGTGTGCCGGGTCAGTGTGCCCATGTGAGTGTTGTGTCGGGTCAGTGTGCCCCTGTGACTCTGGGTGTGTCGGGTCAGTGTGCCTCTGTGACTCTGGGTGTGTCGGGTCAGTGTGACTCTGGGTGTGTCGGGTCAGTGTGCCTCTGTGACACTGTTTGTTTGTTTTTGTTTGTTCCCCCGCACCCCAAGTCATATATAACTATTAATACTATATTGGTCAAATGTTTTTTTGGGTTTTTTTTTTAGGTACTCTAATTTAGGTCCTTCACTTTGAAAGTACATAACACAATTGAAGCTTACTGAATTGGAATTTGTAATATATTGAAACTGATGGTAACCCTCTGAATCATTTCTATGAGTTTCTCATACAGGACAACTGTTTAAAATAGTGCTGTAAAACACAAAGTTAACAAGGACCCTGTTATTCTAGGTTCTCCAGTTACAGAAAGCAGTATTTATCTCCCATTTCTTGTATGCAGTAAGAGAAAAGCCTCCTACCCACTTCCCTTTTCTTTCTGTGCTGTGTAATTCCTAGTAATTAGTAATTCCTGTTTGCAGGCTTAGAGGAATTCCAGACAGTTTGGGAGTGATAGAATGGCTTCTGGTTGTTTAATCTGACCCTGCCCTTTGGCTATGAAGTGAGACTGATGATGGAGTGGACTGGGAGGAACAGTGGCACAATGCAGTACAATGGGGTTTCCTCTCTATAGTAACTCATCATCCATCCATCCATCAAGAGTCCAAAGCACCTTTGACCATTGTTCCATAGTCCAATTTCTGTGTTCTTGTGCATATTTTAGTCTATTAGTCTTGTTCCCATTTCTTAACAGAGGTATTCTTACTGCAAGACATCCTTTAAGTCCTGATTTCAAGAGTGATCTTCGTACTGTTGATTTGATGGACAACGACACCTGTGCCTTCTGCCAGTTCTGTTGTCAATTCAACGCTTGTCTTCTTTCTATTCCTTAAGGATATTATCTTCAAGTATTGCTCATTCTTGTTAGACAGCTTTTTGGGTCTTCCAGTCCTTGGTTTGTCAATTACAGATGATGTTTCTCTGTACTTGATGATTATGCTTCGGATACCACACCTTGAATATCGAGTGATACAAGCTATTTCACTCAATGTTTTTCCTTCTTTATACAAGTCAAGGTTGTTTATAATAGTAGAAAACACCAGTGGAGGCTTTGAGTAAATTGTTGATGCTCATAATGCATCAGAGTAGAAAAATGCAACATAAGAGTACAAGAACGATCTTACTCGTTTGGTCGTTAGTAACTTATTTATCCCAGAATCTCATCAAGCAGCTTCTTGAAGGATCCCAGGTTGTCAGCTTCAACAGCATTACTGGGGAGTTGGTTCCAGACTTCCAGACTCCCACAATTCTCTGGTTAAGACTTTTGTGCAGCTATATATATATATATATATATATATATATATATATATATATATGAGAGAGAGAGAGAGAGAGAGAGAGAGAGAGAGAGAGAGAGAGAGAGAGAGAGAGAGAGAGAGAGAGAGAGAGAGATAGTATAGGATAAGAAATGTCAATGAATAGTTTAAGGCAATAGGGATTAGTGATATTTAAGATATAATTAATGTGGTAGGGCAAATCCTTGCCTGGGGAAAATGTTGGCAGGGATAGGGTTAATTTCTGTCCCTGCCAGATAAATTTTTGTTTACACAGCCATGTGTTTAATTAATTATTGTTTCTAACTGTTGTGTTTAATTTAATTGATTTCACCTGCCTGTAATTAGAAGGCAGGTATACAAACAGGGAAAAGGGTTTGTTCTGGGCAGTCTGTGAGAAGGCAAGAGGCTGTCATTGTGAAGAGACATGTGTGGTGCATAAAGGTAGTGTGGAAACCATTTTGTATATGTTTGAAACATTGTTTTTGTTTATCGGTAAACGGCTTAGCTGTCCGATTGTAGTTTCAACTGTGAAGAGAAGTTTAGTTAGTACTCCAAGAGGAGTTAGGGTTTTGTTTTAATTTTTCTTTTATTTCTGTTAAAATAATAAAACGGCACGAAGGTGCTTAAAAATTTCATATTCCTGCGTCTGGGTCTGTTTCAAAGGGGCAAACGAACCTTACAAAAAGTAATATCTTTCACATTAGTTAAGCAAATGAGGTACAAGTATCATGGCAAAGTATAATAAAATGACTGATTTACAGTATGTGGAATAACTTGTGTTCTTAGAATACATGTAAACATTTTAACATACAGAAGTATGAAGCACAGATGGAAAGAACAATCAATATATCCCCCCAGTCTGATATCCCCAATAATAATATCAAGTATATGAGTGTAATATTGGGGTACCACTGCATTTGTGCATCGCATTTCTCATTCGTGATATACAATACATTGCAATATATTGAACATGCACTGTAACATTTGGGTTCATTACAAAATAGAATTGTAAAATATTATTATTCTAATTATTTCATTATATATATATATATATATATATATATATATATATGTGTGATTATAGATTATATATATATATATATATATATATATATATATATATATATATATATATATATATATATATATATATATATATATATATTTATTTATTAGTTATGTTTTTTTTTTTAGTCAAATGCAAATTGATCACACCTGAGACCTGCATGATTTAAGAATCACAGGGGCATTCCTAATTAACAAGCATGGTCAGGAGTCGTAATGCAGGCCTAAGGAGAACTAAAACAACTACTGGTAACTAACTTGGCACTAACATTTTTGGCGCTCCTAGGAGTTAGTCCTAGTCACATGGGTTAATATGTTGCAGAAGTTAAGATAATCATGTTTTGCTTATTTTGGCCAATGGCACATTATCATGCCATTGTAAACATTGTTGGGATAAACAGTCACATTCTCTACATGTCTACAGTCCCATGTGAGGGTCGAACACTCTCAATTCCTCAAGGCGCTTGGGAAAGCCCTGGCTTGTCCCTTTATGGAGCGCCGATTGACCAACACCAAAGTGCCTCGTAAACTGCACTCCCTTACAGTGGATATTCTGGGAACTGCGCTGCCTGCTGACCTAATCCCTGCAGATGATATTCCCAAATCCGAAAAGAAAACAGGCTCCATTTGTCCATCATCAAAGAACCGAAACACAAATGTCTCCAGCACTTCGTGCAAAAGTCCCAACTGTCTTCAATGTGCCGTCACATGTGTCCAAATTGTGTCTGAGCAACTGAAAGTGCTCTGAAATATTTGAATAGTGGTGTTTTCTTTTGGTAAATTGTCAATTTTGTTAACTTTTATTTGTCTTGGACCAAACAAACGATAGGTCCCCTGGACCTGTGGACAGTATTTTGTTTGGTGGACAGTGATTCTGGGTTAAATAAAGTCTTGATATAGACGGTATATTTCTCCTCCAGGCTGTGGTATGTAGTGTCCCGAGGGTCGTTACGATATTAATGTTTTTTTTTTCTCCATTAGGGACATTTAAGCTCTCCACCAACTGCTAACCTTGGCAAACCTTGCTTCTCTTTCTGTGCAATGTATTTCTGTCTTTAACACATTTGATTGTCGTGCAGCAGATACTGTGTGGCTGCGGTTAGTGTGGCCCCTTCGTACAGGAAGCCTGTTTGCCTGTTTGCCTGAGGAATGTGCAAAGTAGGACGTCCCTTCTCTGCCTCTCCTCAGCGACTGACCTATAGTTGTGGAAGGAATGAAGGCTTTCTGAGTGATACTTGGAAATTAAATCCCTTTCGGCTCAGGCTTTGTTGAGCAAAAGTCAAATTGTTTCATGATGTATGGACTGTGTGTGTGTCTGTGTGTGTGTGTGTCTGTGGGTCTGCCTTAAAGCTGAAAAGTCCTTCAATCACATTTTGTTTTTAATCAAGTTGAACTGGAATAGTCTGAGTCTACAAGTGTCATTTCCAGGGACTTTGTGGCAAGTAGCAACAACATAAACAATAAATAATAATACAGACATAAAAAAATAAAGCAAACATACAGCTGCCAAGTAATTTAGTGATAAGAAGATGCAGTATTATGTAATGGTCAAACAAGCACACCTTGAATAGTCTAAGATTAGGCATTCCACTTGAAGGACAAACAGGAGCAAATCACCTAGCAACAGACTTCATTCTGCCCTTAGAAAGAAACAAGAACATGTCTTTATACGCATCGCAAGACTGCCTCTTCGAGTTTAGTGCTTATTATTCATGGGGCTGGAAATAAATGCAGAATTTATATACTTCAAATATGAATTCCTCACGCAATGACGTTACAAACACCCAAATGCATAAATTAGGCCCACTGTAGGACGTTAAGTAAGCAGAAGGACTGTGGGTAGCTCCATGCTAACACTGGAGCTGTCAGGACTGTGGGTATCTCCATGCTAACACTGGAGCTGTCAGGACTGTGGGTATCTCCATGCTAACACTGGAGCTGTCAGGACTGTGGGTATCTCCATGCTAACACTGGAGCTGTCAGAAGCACTGTGGGTATCTCCATGCTAACACTGGAGCTGTCAGGACTGTGGGTATCTCCATGCTAGCACTGGAGCTGTGAGGACTGTGGGTATCTCCATGCTAACACTGGAGCTGTCAGAAGCACTAAGCACTAAAACCTAATCAAACAAAGCTATCTGTATGACACAGCGACTTGGAGTGATATTTATTACTGTATATTACTAAATCTCGTAAAATAACATGCAAGATGTAGTTTGTCCTCTGCATTAAAGACCCTTTTTCTAACTACATTCAGGTAAAAGCTCTGTAGAGGTGTAAGGTTTTATTTACACTATATACAGGCCTAAGGCCTAGGTCAGAACAGAATCCTGTTGAAATATCCTGTATGACTCAAGTGAAATTGACCTTTAGAAATGTTTTAAATGTTTCTGTAATTGTGTCATTTTGAAAACGTGCATGTGTGCACCTCTTTTACAAGCAGTAAAATGCAGGGCTGAGTTAGTCCCAACTTGTTTCACTTTATTGAGCTAATGCTTACTTGTAACCCATTCATTTTGGTTGCTATCACTCGGAGTCGGACGTGGCTGTTTTAACATGTGAAATGTTTTGGTCAGATCTGATTTCACGGGAGACCTGCTCTGTGGTAATGCTGAGCCTATATTTACATTACCTTCTTGCTGGAATGCAGAGCATGCCACGACTGCAAGGCCCCCCCGAAGACGATCACATTACTAATGAGCTTCAGCAAAAGAAGCACAGAGGCAGGAGGTTATGCTATGTTCGTGGTGTCGGGGGGGGAGGGTGCGCACAGAGGGGCAGAAGGTTATGCTGTGTTCTTGGTGTCGGGGGGTTACGCACAGAGGCAGGAGGTTATGCTGTGTTCTTGGTGTCGGGGGGTTACGCACAGAGGCAGGAGGTTATGCTGTGTTCTTGGTGTCGGGGGGTTACGCACAGAGGCAGGAGGTTTTGCTGTGTTCCTGGTGTCGGGGGGGTTACGCACAGAGGCAGGAGGTTATGCTGTGTTCTTGGTGTCGGGGGGGTTACGCACAGAGGCAGGAGGTTATGCTGTGTTCCTGGTATCGGGGGGGTTGCACACAGAGGCAGGAGGTTTTGCTGTGTTCCTGGTGTCGGGGGGGTTGCACACAGAGGGCAGGAGGTTATGCTGTGTTCCTGGTGTCGGGGGGGTTGCACACAGAGGGCAGGAGGTTATGCTGTGTTCCTGGTGTCGGGGGGGTTGCACACAGAGGCACGAGGTTATGCTGTGTTCCTGGTGTCGGGGGGTTACGCACAGAGGCAGGAGGTTATGCTGTGTTCCTGGTATCGGGGGGGTTGCACACAGAGGCAGGAGGTTTTGCTGTGTTCCTGGTGTCGGGGGGGTTGCACACAGAGACAGGAGGTTTTGCTGTGTTCCTGGTGTCGGGGGGTTCCTCACAGAGGCAGGAGGTTATGCTGTGTTCCTGGTATCGGGGGGGTTGCACACAGAGGCAGGAGGTTTTGCTGTGTTCCTGGTGTCGGGGGGGTTGCACACAGAGGCACGAGGTTATGCTGTGTTCTTGGTGTCGGGGGGTTACGCACAGAGGCAGGAGGTTATGCTGTGTTCTTGGTGTCGGGGGGTTACGCACAGAGGCAGGAGGTTATGCTGTGTTCCTGGTGTCGGGGGTTGCACACAGAGCCAGGAGATTATGCTGTGTTCTTGGTGTCGGGGTTACGCACAGAGGCAGGAGGTTATGCTGTGTTCTTAGTGTCGGGGTTACAGCACAGAGGCAGGAGGTTTTGCTGTGTTCCTGGTGTTGGGGGTTGCACACAGAGGCAGGAGGTTATGCTGTGTTCTTGGTGTCGGGGGGTTACGCACAGAGGCAGGAGGTTATGCTGTGTTCCTGGTGTCGGGGGGGGGGAGAGAAAAAAAATCAGCACAGAGCCTGTTTCTTAAATGTCCACTTCCAAAGTATGTGGACATTTAAAGAAACAGGTGTTATTGTTTACATTTATGTCAGGGTTCCCTCTATACATTATACTGCTAATTCCAGGTGAGTATATGTTTTTAGAATTATCTTTATAACCCTTTGCCCACAGGTTGTTTTGGATTTTGAACTGACCACCTGGACCTTCTCCAATGAGTGTACAGAAACCACACGAACAGGTAAGTAAAATAATGATTTTCTTATTACAGAATAATTCAAACAATCAAATACAGCTTATTTTTTCAGATAATTTGCAACCCCCTTCAACCACCTTACACATTATCTCTATACAAAACTTAAAACTGTGTCATCTTCTCTTTCAGGGAACCTGGGTTACATTTGTAGCCTATCGTTCCCTTTCAAATCGATGATGACCGCCAAAACAATACTTTTGGGAAAGTATACCAGAGCCTTCGTGAGGGAGAATGAGCGGACAGCTTCTTATGGACATCTCGCTACCGCCATCTAGTGTTGGTGGTGGGAGCATGCAGCCTAAGGACTCTAGTGCCCATTAAAGGCATAGAGGGATCTATGACATTAAGTCGGTAGAATCTGTTAAACATATGCGGGGTTGTCCAGCTAGCCGCAGTACATATATCGGTCAACGAGGCACCTCTGAAGAGGGCCCATGACGTAGCCACACCTCTGGTTGAGTGCGCGGCCACCCTCCCAGGTGGGGGTAGGCCAGCATTAGTATACACAAAACCGTGTCCACAATCCAATGGGACAGTCGCTGCTTAAAGAGGGCTTGACCTAAATAAATACAAGTGACTCCAGTTCAGCAGCGCAGCAGTACTGCCCTTGTAAACACTACATGAAGTGTCTGTCTGTGTGGTGCAGCTAGTGTTCTTTTAATACAACGCAGTCTAAATTGTATTTCCCGATTCGGTCGATGTCTCGCTCGTGAAGGCTTTAAGTTCTATAGTATTATAATATAGATGTTTTTCTTCGTGATTTTGATTCTCATCGTTATTATTTGTACTTGCCTACACAAAATTGGACAATTGTAAATTCCAATTGAACAGTTCAATTAAAAAGTTCAAAGTAAGACTGGGATTTCTGATCAAAGGGGCATTGCAACTGATATTTTAACTATGCAGTTGATCATAAAATCAAAAACACTATATGCCCCGGTCAGGGAACTGCTAGCGTGACAAAACGGTTATCGTATGGGATAACCAAGACCTACTTATTATTACAGGGCCACATATTTATCACTGCTTGTCAAAAGGCCAGCTTGATTGCTAGCTGGAATCCAAGCCCTGGAAAGCAATGAAGGAGTTTAAATACTGGAATAAAATGCATAATTAAAAACGCAACCGCTTTGCTGTCACTGCCGAGCTTCTCAATGTAGTAGAACGAACGCTGCATATAAAACGAATGATCTGGGAGTAGCATGCGTGTGAAAGCCTGGTCAGATCACTGCAATGTGTGGACATGTGTTCCTGCTCTATCACACACTCCAGTAACCCAGCTGTCTATATAAGCCCGTTGCACAGCGATGGCCGGGGCGACGCTAGTCCTCCTGGTCTCTCAGCTCTGGCTCGGAGGCGCTGGAGGAATCGTCCTCTTCATCGTCGGTCTGCTCCCCGGGGGGGTACAGCATCAGCGCCCTGGTTTTGTGTGTGATGGTGCACGGCCCCTGTGCCCAGGGCTCCCCGTCCACCTGCATGGGCATCTTGCCGCTTTTCAGGATCAGCCAGACTGTGTGTGCCTGCTCTATCCGCACAGGGTTAGCCAGCTTCACCTGAATCTGGACACAGTGGAAAGATCCAAACACTCCGACAACTTCCAGTAAACCGTCGTCGAGCCTGGAGGGTGGGTGCGTCTCATCCCCCATTCCTTCCCACAGACGGCAGCCTCCTCCCCAGTACTCGATATTGAGCATGATGATCCCCTCCAGATTCGGGAGCTCCACTCTCTCCCCATCCAGTTCAAGCTCAATGAACTTGTCCAAGATTTTGCATTCTTGAACTAAACAATCTTTGGTCCCGTAGAAAAAGTACACAGCCTTGTTGAGGATCCTGCTTGAGAACAGCGAGGGGGTCTTCTCTCGGTGTGCATGGAAATGTGATGATGTGTGACCATCTGGAACCTCCTCTCCCTCAAGAACCCGTTGAGGTGTCTCAGGTCTAGGATGGGGCGAAGGCCTATGTCCTTTTTTGGCACCAAGAAATACCTCAAGTAGAACCCCTCGGCGCTGAGGTCGGGTGTTGCCAAGAGGATTTGACCTCCTCCAGGAAGTCCCGGAATGCCGGAAAGGGCTGTGGGTTCGAAGTCTGCGCTGGTCTGAAAACAGATCTGCACTGCTCGGAACTTGCCTTCCAGGGTACTTGGAGGAAGTTGGTGACCCTTTCCATCAGTGTCTGAACCAAGTTCGAGGACGCTGGAATCTCAGGCTCTGAGGAGCTGGGGGCCGTTACCTGAGTCAGGTCTGGGTCCTGAGTCTCCATTCGCAAGAAGGACTCCTCATCCCAGGAAGCCGCTAGGGAGAGCGCATCCTGTTCCTCCTCGCTCATCACCATGTCCTGTTGCTCAACCTCAGCAGCAACCACTGGCGAAGCCGGGGTATGCTCTTGGGCAGGTGCTGGTGGAGCTGGGGCAGGCGCATGGGTGACCTGCTGCCTGCTTAAGTGCTCGAGTATCTGGGCCATTTGGCCTTTTAACTCGGCAATATCCCTTGCCTGGTCCGTGTTTCTAGCTCTCTTTCTGCCCCTCGAGGGAGATCTAGCGCGATTGCGGTGGCACTATGAAGCCTGCGCAGAAGGAATAGTTTGCGCAGGGCTTGGAGGGTAAGGAGGGGAGGCCTGGGATCCCGAGGCCGACGATGACTCTCCTAGGCTGGCTGCAGGGTTCTCGTCCAAGAAAAGCGCCAGTCTTTTTTGTAGGGTGCTCTCCTTGGACCCGGCGCAAAAGGAGCAGGACGACTTGTCTGCCAAGGCAGCAGAGGCATGCTCAATGTCCAGGCACCTCGTAAACAGAGTGTGTTTGTCCTGCAGAGGCAATATCCATCTGCAGGACGCGCAAGGGTGGAAATTAGACATTTCAGTCGCGGTGTGTGCTGGTGAAATGCCATGGGCATCGAAACGCCAAAGCGGCGAGTCCTCTAGGCACTGAGGATTCTGAAGCACCGAGGTACTGAGGCTATCGAGGCACCAAGGACCCGAGGGTACCGTGGGCATCGAGGCCTAGACACAGGGCGACGAAGCACCGAGCACCAAGTACCGAGGGCAAAGCACCAAGGTACTGGGCTGCGTGTCTGTGCCTGGGCTGCTGGCAGTCACACAACCAGGAACAGTGCGTAGCTTGCAACGGTGTGGAGAGTAGCCTGCAGACAGTTGCAGTGCAGTCACAAAACCAGTGCAGCACGAAGCTTGCAGTGGAGTGGAGCACCCAAGATGGCGTCCGGACCACGTGGAGCATAGCTTGCAGGGGGCTAGTGCAGTCACAAACCTGGAGAAGGGAGAGAGACAGAAGAAAGAAAACGAAAACATACTTTCCCTTTTTTTTTTCTTTTTTTAGACACTAACACACCTTATGGGTGAGTGGTGATGCGCACGGTCTGCTCAACAGTAAGGCCAAGGCCTAATGGAGGAAGCGCGCGTTATTTATTTATTTATTTTTAAAACTGCAATGGATTAGAAAGAGACACTCGACAGCAAGCTGGAGTGTTGTCTTTTTTTTTTTTACTGTAACAATAAAAACAATAGTAATCGGTGGCCTGTAGGGGCGCTAGTCTGCACACAATGAGTGGGTGTACTGAGGTCGCCCAGAGCCCTTGAGTAAACAGTGGCTGCAGAGTGAGGCTGGACTCGCTGGAGGGTCGTGTCTCCCGTCTCTGATTTTTTTTTTTTTTAAGATTTCTCATAAAATCTTTATCATGTGTTATTTTTGGCATTTCAAAAACATGACCTTTCCAGAATAATTACCAAACCCATTATGTACAACTTGCAGACTGGACTCGCTGCTTTTAATGTATGATATATAAAAGAAAACTAAGAGTAAAAACAACATGACCGTATTCATAAAATTAAAGGTAGGAATCTACTCCCCCCTCTACAGAAATACAGTAGTAACTTCATTTGTTCATTCTCTCTGGATCTATTCTGCGTGATTGAGATGCGCCAGGAAACAGGTTGACTGGATTAGTTTACCGAGTCAGGGATGAGTCTAGTAATCAATCTATGACATCAAACTCTCAGTCATGAACTCTAAGGTAAAACTAGAAGGTAGACAAACAATTTGTATATCTGTCCATCTGTACTCCCCAAATAGAATATCCATGGACCCTGCAACCCCCCAATAGAATATCCATGTACCCTGCAACTCCCCAAATAGAATATCCATGGACCCTGCAACCCACCAATAGAATATCCATGGACCCTACAACCCCCCAATAGAATAGCAATGGACCCTGCAACCCCCCCCAATAGAATAGCCATGTGTGCAAAGTGGGGGTTGCTAGACTCAGGGAATCAGGACTCTCACAACAGCAAGGGAATTCAAAACAGGACAATGCCTGGATATTTATTTACAATTCAACACAAAACAAACAAAACAAATACCTAACTCTCTCTTTGGAGTATTAACTAAACTTGAAACAAAACGGTGCTAGCTACAGGGCAGGCAGCTAAACTCCCAAATAGTCACCGTTACTTAAAGGTCTTTTTACCTTTCCTTTTATTTTATTTCCCAGACTTGTGTGCAGACAGGGCACAGGACTCACACAGAGGCAGAGAGACTCTTCACACACTCCATTAGACCTCTTAAATACTGGTCTTCATTAGGACCAGGTGCATCTCATTATTGGCTCAATAGCCAATCAGCCCCAATGCACCTTGGGAAGTGTAGTCTTAGCACTCCAGTTTTAACTCTGAGACTACATTTCACATTTCTCCACTTCACACACACACACACGGGTACAGCCTCTGCTCTGTCACATGTGTGTTTAATAATAAGCCAATAATCAATTTTAGAAAAGAAATGTGATTCTCTTACACGGCTATAGTTGACGAAGAACATTCTCTCACACACACATACTCTCACACACTCGCTCCTCTTGCCACGGAAGGCGCTGGATAGCATTCTACAAACACCTGTCAGTTCTCTGCTTGCATGTTTGCTTGTTGCAGAGGAATGGGACTTTTCTCACAGCGCTCTGAGGAGCTGAGTGGGATGCCATTGCAAGAATTCCTCACCTTGTCACTGACCCCAGCTCAGAGAAACCAAAGTTAGCAGCAGGGCTGAGAATTATTTCCACCCCTCTGAAAGAGTGCCAGACACCTTGACTGTGGAACATTCTCACACACTCCCTGGAAGAAAGCAGGACACCTTGACTGTGGAACATTCTCACACACTCCCTGGAAGAAAGCAGGACACCTTGACTGTGGAACATTCTCACACACTCCCTGGAAGAAAGCAGGACACCTTGACTGTAGAAAATTCTCACACACTCCCTGGAAGAGAGCAGGACACCTTGACTGTAGAACATTCTCACACACTCCCTGGACGAGAGCAGGACACCTTGACTGTGGAACATTCTCACACACTCCCTGGAAGAAAGCAGGACACCTTGACTGTGGAACATTCACACACACTCCCTGGACGAGAGCAGGACACCTTGACTGTGGAACATTCTCACACACTCCCTGGACGAGAGCAGGACACCTTGACTGTGGAACATTCTCACACACTCCCTGGAAGAAAGCAGGACACCTTGACTGTGGAACATTCACACACACTCCCTGGACGAGAGCAGGACACCTTGACTGTGGAACATTCACACACACTCCCTGGAAGAGAGCAGGACACCTTGACTGTGGAACATTCACACACACTCCCTGGAAGAGAGCAGGACACCTTGACTGTGGAACATTCACACACACTCCCTGGAAGAGAGCAGGACACCTTGACTGTGGAACATTCTCACACACTACCTGGAAGAAAGCAGGACACCTTGACTGTGGAACATTCTCACACACTCCCTGGAAGAAAGCAGGACACCTTGACTGTGGAACATTCTCACACACTCCCTGGAAGAAAGCAGGACACCTTGACTGTGGAACATTCTCACACACTCCCTGGAAGAAAGCAGGACACCTTGACTGTAGAAAATTCTCACACACTCCCTGGAAGAGAGCAGGACACCTTGACTGTTGAACATTCTCACACACTCCCTGGACGAGAGCAGGACACCTTGACTGTGGAACATTCACACACACTCCCTGGAAGATAGCAGGACACCTTGACTGTGGAACATTCACACACATTCCCTGGAAGAGAGCAGGACACCTTGACTGTGGAACATTCACACACACTCCCTGGAAGAGAGCAGGACACCTTGACTGTGGAACATTCTCACACACTACCTGGAAGAAAGCAGGACACCTTGACTGTGGAACATTCTCACACACTCCCTGGAAGAAAGCAGGACACCTTGACTGTGGAACATTCTCACACACTCCCTGGAAGAAAGCAGGACACCTTGACTGTGGAACATTCTCACACACTCCCTGGAAGAAAGCAGGACACCTTGACTGTAGAAAATTCTCACACACTCCCTGGAAGAGAGCAGGACACCTTGACTGTAGAACATTCTCACACACTCCCTGGACGAGAGCAGGACACCTTGACTGTGGAACATTCTCACACACTCCCTGGAAGAAAGCAGGATACTTTGACTGTGGAACATTCTCACACACTACCTGGAAGAAAGCAGGATACCTTGACTGTAGAACATTCTCACACACTCCCTGGAAGAAAGCAGGACACCTTGACTGTGGAACATTCTCACACACTCCCTGGAAGAAAGCAGGACACCTTGACTGTGGAACATTCTCACACACTCCCTGGAAGAGAGCAGGACACCTTGACTGTGGAACATTCTCACACACTCCCTGGAAGAAAGCAGGACACCTTGACTGTGGAACATTCTCACACACTCCCTGGAAGAAAGCAGGACACCTTGACTGTGGAACATTCACACACACTCCCTGGAAGAGAGCAGGACACCTTGACTGTGGAACATTCACACACACTCCCTGGAAGAAAGCAGGACACCTTGACTGTGGAACATTCACACACACTCCCTGGAAGAGAGCAGGACACCTTGACTGTGGAACATTCTCACACACTACCTGGAAGAAAGCAGGACACCTTGACTGTGGAACATTCTCACACACTCCCTGGAAGAAAGCAGGACACCTTGATTGTGGAACATTCTCACACACTCCCTGGAAGAAAGCAGGACACCTTGACTGTGGAACATTCTCACACACTCCCTGGAAGAAAGCAGGACACCTTGACTGTGGAACATTCTCACACACTCCCTGGAAGAGAGCAGGACACCTTGACTGTGGAACATTCTCACACACTCCCTGGAAGAAAGCAGGACACCTTGACTGTGGAACATTCTCACACACTCCCTGGAAGAGAGCAGGACACCTTGACTGTGGAACATTCACACACACTCCCTGGACGAGAGCAGGACACCTTGACTGTGGAACATTCTCACACACTCCCTGGAAGAAAGCAGGACACCTTGACTGTGGAACATTCTCACACACTACCTGGAAGAAAGCAGGATACCTTGACTGTAGAACATTCTCACACACTACCTGGAAGAAAGCAGGACACCTTGACTGTGGAACATTCTCACACACTCCCTGGAAGAGAGCAGGACACCTTGACTGTGGAACATTCTCACACACTCCCTGGAAGAGAGCAGGACACCTTGACTGTGGAACATTCTCACACACTACCTGGAAGAAAGCAGGACACCTTGACTGTGGAACATTCTCACACACTCCCTGGAAGAGAGCAGGACACCTTGACTGTGGAACATTCTCACACACTCCCTGGAAGAAAGCAGGACACCTTGACTGTGGAACATTCTCACACACTACCTGGAAGAAAGCAGGATACCTTGACTGTAGAACATTCTCACACACTCCCTGGAAGAAAGCAGGACACCTTGACTGTGGAACATTCTCACACACTCCCTGGAAGAAAGCAGGACACCTTGACTGTGGAACATTCACACACAACCTGGAAGAGAGCAGGACACCTTGACTGTAGAACATTCACACACACTCCCTGGACGAGAGCAGGACACCTTGACTGTGGAACATTCTCACACACTCCCTGGAAGAAAGCAGGACACCTTGACTGTGGAACATTCACACACACTCCCTGGACGAGAGCAGGACACCTTGACTGTGGAACATTCACACACACTCCCTGGAAGAGAGCAGGACACCTTGACTGTGGAACATTCACACACATTCCCTGGAAGAGAGCAGGACACCTTGACTGTGGAACATTCTCACACACTACCTGGAAGAAAGCAGGACACCTTGACTGTGGAACATTCTCACACACTCCCTGGAAGAAAGCAGGACACCTTGACTGTGGAACATTCTCACACACTCCCTGGAAGAAAGCAGGACACCTTGACTGTGGAACATTCTCACACACTCCCTGGAAGAAAGCAGGACACCTTGACTGTGGAACATTCTCACACACTCCCTGGAAGAAAGCAGGACACCTTGACTGTGGAACATTCTCACACACTCCCTGGAAGAAAGCAGGACACCTTGACTGTGGAACATTCTCACACACTACCTGGAAGAAAGCAGGACACCTTGACTGTGGAACATTCTCACACACTACCTGGAAGAAAGCAGGACACCTTGACTGTGGAACATTCTCACACACTCCCTGGAAGAGAGCAGGACACCTTGACTGTGGAACATTCTCACACACTCCCTGGAAGAAAGCAGGACACCTTGACTGTGGAACATTCTCACACACTACCTGGAAGAAAGCAGGACACCTTGACTGTGGAACATTCTCACACACTCCCTGGACGAGAGCAGGATACCTTGACTGTGGAACATTCTCACACACTACCTGGAAGAAAGGAGGATGCCTTGACTGTAGAACATTCTCACACACTCCCTGGAAGAAAGCAGGACACCTTGACTGTGGAACATTCTCACACACTCCCTGGAAGAAAGCAGGACACCTTGACTGTGGAACATTCACACACAACCTGGAAGAAAGCAGGAAACCTTGACTGTGGAACATTCACACACACTCCCTGGACGAGAGCAGGACACCTTGACTGTGGAACATTCTCACACACTCCCTGGAAGAAAGCAGGACACCTTGACTGTGGAACATTCTCACACACTCCCTGGAAGAAAGCAGGACACCTTGACTGTGGAACATTCTCACACACTACCTGGAAGAAAGCAGGACACCTTGACTGTGGAACATTCTCACACACTCCCTGGACGAGAGCAGGACACCTTGACTGTGGAACATTCTCACACACTCCCTGGAAGAAAGCAGGACACCTTGACTGTGGAACATTCTCACACACTACCTGGAAGAAAGCAGGACACCTTGACTGTGGAACATTCTCACACACTCCCTGGAAGAGAGCAGGACACCTTGACTGTGGAACATTCTCACACACTCCCTGGAAGAAAGCAGGACACCTTGACTGTGGAACATTCTCACACACTCCCTGGAAGAAAGCAGGACACCTTGACTGTGGAACATTCTCACACACTCCCTGGAAGAGAGCAGGACACCTTGACTGTGGAACATTCTCACACACTACCTGGAAGAAAGCAGGATACCTTGACTGTGGAACATTCTCACACACTCCCTGGAAGAAAGCAGGACACCTTGACTGTGGAACATTCTCACACACTCCCTGGAAGAAAGCAGGACACCTTGACTGTGGAACATTCTCACACACTACCTGGAAGAAAGCAGGATACCTTGACTGTGGAACATTCTCACACACTCCCTGGAAGAAAGCAGGACACCTTGACTGTGGAACATTCTCACACACTCCCTGGAAGAAAGCAGGACACCTTGACTGTGGAACATTCTCACACACTCCCTGGAAGAAAGCAGGACACCTTGACTGTGGAACATTCACACACAACCTGGAAGAAAGCAGGAAACCTTGACTGTGGAACATTCACACACACTCCCTGGACGAGAGCAGGACATCTTGACTGTGGAACATTCTCACACACTCCCTGGAAGAGAGCAGGACACCTTGACTGTGGAACATTCTCACACACTCCCTGGAAGAAAGCAGGACACCTTGACTGTGGAACATTCTCACACACTCCCTGGAAGAAAGCAGGACACCTTGACTGTGGAACATTCTCACACACTCCCTGGAAGAAAGCAGGACACCTTGACTGTGGAACATTCACACACACTCCCTGGAAGAAAGCAGGACATGTCATTTTGGAATCTATTTTGCATTCAATCAAATCCAACCCCAAAATGAGCATGAAAATTGCACTGTTCCAAATCCCACCACCACGTTGCTAAGCAGAAGCAGAGCGTGATCCATGGAAAGTAATTCAGTTGTTTCATTTAAACATGTTGCTTGTTATATAAACAGAATACTCCATGGAGTGCTGTGGTTATTTCACTCATGAGGGTGGCTGTACATCATGGCAAGAACGCTCATGCTTATCCTCTAAGTCCTTTGTAAATAGTATAAAATATAGGAATACATGAAGAGAGCTGTGGGTCTCAAGTTATTTTGTCTATCCTTATCATTTATGGCATAAAAGTGAAAGAACTGCAGTCAGCTGGAACTGACCTCCGACATCCCAACTCAAAGGTTTCAAGTGGAGTGTCTGTTTGGAACTCTCCTCAGGAAAGAATTTTGGAAAAATTTCTACTGAGTGTTTTCCCGGTTGCCATGACGATGCCGAAAGCTCCTGCTGAGGGTGATTTGTTGCAGGATGGGAAGGCATTTGTACATTTTCCACAGGCAGCAGGCCTCAGCAAAATGGCAACGGTCTTGCCAATGTAGGCTGCATTGCACCACTCTCTCTCTCTCTCACTCTCTCTCTCTCTTCAAATAAATCAAGCAATAAAACAAACAGCAGCTGTGGATGGTCAAGAGACCGGGAAGCGGGAGCTGAGTTTTGGAAATGTACAATTTTATTGAATCCTGCTGAATCTGTCTGTGCCTATAAGAATATGCCATGGCATCTGGGTTTTTTGTAGCCTGTTTTTTGTTGGCATAATAAAAAGGCATATAAGGCTTATTCGCTGTTCCAAGGTCAGCATGTTAGCTGTGCTGGACACGGCTAACCTGTGCACTAGGAGCTGCTTTTAATCAAGGCACATTGTGTGGCAACTCTCCCAATCAGGTTCCAGTGTACACATACTCTCTCAATCCCTCTCCTCTCTCTCACTCCCTCTACTCTCTCAACCCCTCTCCTCTCTCTCACCCTCTCCTCTCTGTCATGCTCACACCTCTCTCTCACTCCCTCTCCTCTCACTCCCTCTACTCTCTCAACCCCTCTCCTCTCTCTCACTCCCTCTCCTCTCTGTCATGCTCTCTCCTCTCTCTCACTCCCTCTCCTCTCTTCTCCTCTCCTCTACTCTCAACTCCCTCTCCTCTCTCTCACTCCCTCTCTCAACTCCTCTCTCACTCCCCCTCCTCTCTCTCACTCCGTCTCTCACTCTCTCTACTCTCTGTCATGCCCTCTCCTCTCTCTCACTCCCTCTCCTCTCTCTCACTCCCTCTACTCTCTGTCATGCCCTCTCCTCTCTCTCACTCACTCTCCTCTCTCACTCCCTCTCCTCTCACTCCCTTTACTCTCACTCCCTTTACTCTCACTCCCTCTACTCTCTCACTCCCTCTATTCTCACACCCTCTCCTCTCTGTCACACACTCTCCTCTCACTCCCTCTCCTCTCTTTCACTCCCTCTCTCTCACTCCCTCCTCTCACTCCCTCTCCCTTTCACACTCATTCTTTCTCTCTCACTCCCTCTTTCCTCTCACTGTGTCTCATACAGTTTCCACAACAGTGTACAATGTATAACCACCCTGAGGATTTAACTTTGTATCGAAACATTGAACATCTCCATTGGATTTTTGATATTGTTTTTAAATCTAGTGCCTGCTTGTTAACATGACCCCTGCCCTGCTGCAGTTTGCTTTAGTTAGGTGCCAGGATCATCCTTTCCTGCCCTCAGTGCTAGCTTGCCTCTTGCATGCCTGCCCTCAGTGCTAGCTTGCCTCTTGCATGCCTGCCCTCAGTGCTAGCTTGCCTCTTGCATGCCTGCCCTCAGTGCTAGCTTGCCTCTTGCATGCTTACCCTCAGTGCTAGCTTGCCTCTTGCATGCCTGCCCTCAGTGCTAGCTTGCCTCTTGCATGCAGCACGCTGCCCTGACCTCATGTTGCCCTGTGACAGCATCTCACTCGTGCACTGTTTTGTTTTCTGCTTGTGTTCCTTGACACTTCCTGGCAGAGGTTCTTCATTTTTCTTTACTTTTCAATCACCAGTCCCCCTTCTGTTTGTGTTGCTGTTGTAGTACTGGAGGTTTGCAGTAGATTTTTAACTGAGAAACATTTTTATAATATTTGAAATCTTTCTGAGAGCTTCTTCGAGTTAGGAAACTGCTCTTCAGTTTAAGTTGCCCACCCCATAGTAATACAGGGTAGATCAGCAAAAAAAACTGTTTATTGTAGTAAGAGCCCACGTGTTATCTAGTGGATGGCCAACAAAGTGCACTTCTCACAGAGTAGGTAGGATACAGTGTAAGGCACAGCCTCAAAGAAACCGTTCATTTATATTCCTTGCTGTTTATCAAAGGTCTCGTTTCCTTTAAGCAAGAGCTTTCTGACTCATAGTTTAGTTATTTTAAAAATGTGCTGGGATATTGTTTTTTGGTAGCTTTGAAACCTCAAATGCTAACTTGGCAAAAAGTAAAGAATGTTTTACCCAGATAATAGAAATGGCCTCCTAATATGGGCAGTGTAATGTCAAGTACTCTGGACTGGCGCTGTGATGGAGAAAGCAAGCAATTGAGTATTTTAAAGACAAATATGCAAAACAAAAACTTGAAGAATGCATGTTTGAGACCATGGGCTGAATTTCAATAGCCTAAACAGTGGCGGACCTGAATTCAAAATCCTTAATGTTAGCGTATCCTACTTTTTGGAATTGGTTATATTGCCACATGTTCTCAAGCCATTCTGCCATGAAGTGATTCTAACAGTTTAGATGGCTGGTGATGCAGTGGGACAGATTCATCAAGGTTTTTACACCAAATTGCAATTTGCACCTTTTTTATGAAAGAATAATACAATTGTTACTGTTACATGACTAGTAACAAACCATGCAGACATGCCTTGGAGCCTCATTCTGTGTGGTTCTGGATTCTGGATTGGATTAGCAGCGTTGGGGAAGTTACTTTGACAAAAGTCATCTGTAACAGATAAGTTACTTAAACAACATTGTAATTAGTTAGACTATCTAGTCTCAGTTACAAATAGTTACTTCTCAGGCACAGTTTACACCGAGGGATTTTTTTCAGTTTAGTCAGGCTGCAGCTCAAAATATTCTTTGAAGATCCAGCTGTCAAACCCACTCGCTCCCTCCTCTCACCCCATTTTCTAACAAGATGATATATAAGCGCTTTCATAAGGGTTGACCTGCACTGCTGAAGTGATTTCTGATTTCCATGTTATACTTTAGCCGCAGTATTTTTTTATGTAACTAAAAGTAACTGTTATTTTGTTTACATAATGTTTCATTTACTGTCTGAAAATGGAACTATTAAAGTTACAAGTTACTGAAAAATGTAATCAGATTACAGTAATGTATTACTTTCCTTTTGAATCTGCCTTTACCTGGCTTCTTCATTCCATTCAAAATGATGTGACAATAGACCTTTCAACTTTACAAACCCAGTCTCTCTCTCTCTCTCTCTCTCTCTCTCTCTCTCTCTCTCTCTCTCTCTCTCTCTCTCTCTCTCTCGTTGAGATGTCTTGTAATTGTCGTCTAACGTCTAACATCTTTGTATTGAGTTATAAGACTGTGTCAGAGCAAAGCGTTGCTGTATACTGTATACTGTACTGGTTTTTGGCAGTGTTCATTGCTTTACATTGAGTGTGGTCTCTGCTCAACGAGTCTCTTTACAGAGCTGCCGAGGTACAGCTTTAGCCCCCAGCTTGTGAACTCTCTGAACTCTTAAGGAGTGGCATCTGTGATAATTGATGCCACATTCCATTTTGATCAATACATAAAGTGCAGGACAGATAACTCTGACCCTTGTACAGAATGCCCTTTGACCTGTCAGTGGCTCAGTACAGCACCCCATCTGTTTTTCTTATTTTTAAACAGGAATGGGCTTCATACACTCTTATGTAACTCCTGCATGCATTCCTGATTTCACTGAAGGGCATGAGTTCTCTCCGTTCTGCAGACAATATGTACTGATATAGATCAGAAATGTGCAGAATGTGTAGAATGTGTGTGTGTGTGTGTGTGTGTGTGTGTGTGTGTGTGTGTGTGTGTGTGTGTGTCTTCCACATTCCTGGAGAGATTGATGTGTTGATCTTCCTTATAGATTCCATAGTTTTAGAACATAAGAACATAAGAAAGTTTACAAACGAGAGGAGGCCATTCGGCCCATCTTGCTCGTTTGGTTGTTAGTAGTTTATTGATCCCAGAATCTCATCAAGCAGCTTCTTGAAGGATCCCAGGGTGTCAGCTTCAACAACATTACTGGGGAGTTGGTTCCAGACCCTCACAATTCTCTGTGTAAAGAAGTGCCTCCTATTTTCTGTTCTGAATGCCCCTTTATCTAATCTCCATTTGTGACCCCTGGTCCTTGTTTCTTTTTTCAGGTCAAAAAGGGCCCTTGCCTCCATCTTTAATGTAATGTAATTATTAAGTGATCGTGCCCGTCGATGAAGGCTCTACCGCGTGTTATTTGACCACGACTGGAGTTATGCGTCCCGAGCCAAAGACAAGGACCCAAGTGAAAGTCAAGGTCAACTAACACACGTTAGAGCCTTCATCAAGAGGGCTATCGCTATTACAAAACAATTTTTATTATTATTTTCTTAAAAAAAACACTTTAAAATCTAGATTTACCTTGAACCTTAATGTTTTAGGAAAATAGTGCCAAAAATGTTCTTAAAGGATTACACACATAATTAGAGGGGGAAAACAATACTTTATTAAACAGATCTCTTTTTCACTTTGTTGTTTTTGAAAGATGCTGTGTCTGCACGCCAGTCGAGCTGACAGGCTGTGATTGGCTGGCTCATTAGTTGCAGGTACAGGATTGGTTGCTTTCGTCGAAGCAAAGTATTGATTATCTGGTTTTGGTGGATAATAAAATGTATTTGGACCAATTGTGTCTTTGTTTAGTATTTACTATCCAATCGATGTGAACTACGCTTAAAAATACAGCAAGTTAAAAAGAAAAAGCCAGTACTTGCACGGATTGATTTTAAATTTCATTCACAGGTGATGCGGTAACATTCCAACTGGCATTTACTGTGTATTAATGTCCGCTATAGCTGGACGCTAATTGGCTGATGATACTGAATCATTTTCTAATTATCTTTAAACAATATCACCTTTTAATATTTATTATATTTAAAAAAGAGTACATTTAAAAAAAGAGAGGTTTTTCAGAAAACATTATTGACAGGTATGTGTGAATTTAAACAAATTAAATAAACTGTAAATCAATGAGTTATCTGCTTACCACTCTTTCTGGAACACAGTAACCATCCTTTACTAATTGACCATGGCAGTGAAAGGGTTAACCATTCTGCCGCTATTTAGGCATGGGGATTGGACAAATTAGTTCATGTGCTGAGATTCAAGTGAATGATTGATTAGTAATTGATTCCCGACACTGCTGTATATATAGATGCACGAGTCACTCACTCAGGACTGGGTGTTCAGGGCCAAAGAATGGGAGAGAGAAGGAGAGTAAAGTAAAACTAAAGAAACAATTGATTCTCGTGCTGACATAGATTAGCATGATACTTGTGTGTTTAGTGTTCGTCGTGTTTTGTATATTTGTTTTGGCTAACATGCTGTTTTGTATGTTCAGTGTTTTGTTTTCTGTTTAAACCTTTTATTTTCAATAAACTGGCACAACACTGCAATTCATTCCCCACCTGTGTCCTGTCTCTTACGGGTCTGACGTCACACCACAAATCCATCCTGCCACAGACCCTTAAAGCTGTATTAGTGCCATTTTGACGCAGGTACATAATGATTAGAAGAAAAATACAAATATAAACGTGTGTGTGGCATTCAGGAAAGTAAAGCAACCAGTCCACACAATCCTTTCAAGTTCAGTAATGCTGAAGGGCACATTGCAGATACCAGAAGCACTAAATGGAAAGGTTAATACTCCCTCTTCTCTAATATCAAATACCTTCTGCATTGAGGCTTTGATCTAAGGAATGCTAACCAAAACGTTGAAAACTACTGTGTGGGGATGCAACGAAACCAAGATGTGCTGTGTTTAAACTGAACCGTGGCCCAATTTCACAAGTTCAACTGTGCTGAAGCTTTCATTCGGGGCTGTAGTGTAACAGCATGGCTATCATTACACGTTGAGCATCACAACAGCACGGCTCCGGGTATATTTACATGGCTTGAGTTGGATTTGTGCTGTTGCTGCGTAATACAGGAATGGCTAACTTTGCTTTGATTGGCTAAACCTTGAGCATTGTTTAAATTAGGATAGATCTCAGGTTGCATCCATCTCATTAACCTGTTTAGAGACAATTGATTACATTTGGCTGCATTCAGTACAGTGCAGTCCATACCACAGCAATGCATTCTGATTCCTTTGTTGCTGTAGCTGCTGTGACCTTTGTAAAGAGCATGGGCATGGGGCTTAACAGGTCCAAAGATACCCTGCAGAAGTCTGAAATATTCCAGGACTGTGAAATGCACACATTTTCCTCCAGCAGTAATGCCAGAGCTCCTGCTGGAATTAATCCCCAAACAATCTCCAACCCTTTCCCTCCACATGCTCCTGAAAGTCCAATTAGGTAAGTACCATAAGCTGGTTATCTGTCCTTCATTTCCAAGAAACTTATAAATAACAAATTCTTAATCGTTTGAGATGGGATGAGTTTCTGTTCAAACAAAGCCTGGTTATAATGGATATAATATCCCCCACCATGTTAGGAACAGACCCACGAATGAGGATGAGGCTGTATAACCCGGACGAGACCCCGAATGGGCTGTTTATGACTCTCCTATATGAAAATTCATGGAGTATTCTGTTTGTATAACAAGTATAATATTTGCAAAAGAAAGTATGTTTACCTACAAATGTAACCTACATTTCATAGCTGTGATAAAGTGAGGTTTGTCCCTTCTAGTCCGGGGCAACCTCTGGGATCCTGCTATCGCTGGTGGTGGATGTATGACATGGTGACAACAGAAGAATGGTTAAACGGGGAATACCTGTACGTTTATTTGTTTAGCAGGGCGCTTTCATAAATAGCGAACTGCATCTTTAACAACGCAACACAAATTTACAAAACAAACAAAAGAAAACCCAAGTCTTTCAGTAGCACTACCTAAACAATATTTTAGCACCCTAATTTACAGTCAGCAGGCTAATCCAAAACAACTGACTTAAATAGCAAATTGTCCAAATGCACATCAGAAAAACACTTATCCAAACCTTTGAACTATTTGCAATCAGGTTGATCCAGATCCTCCTTGTAACATAACCAACACAAGGGCAGTTTAATCTGTCCTTTTATACTGGTGCTGGTTGCCTCAATCAGCCACAGCTGTCTCTAGTTGACTGGTTGTCAGGAAAATCAGGGCGCGTTGTTTTATTCATGGTTGCTCCACCGGTGTGCAACAGGTGGAGCTCAACGAACAGCTGTTAAACTCACCGATGAGCCACCAGACTCACCAAGAAAGAAAGCCGGTGAACAAGAAAGCTGTAAACATTGGAGACAACATGGATGCCGCCACGGTATCTGTCAATGTGGACTGTGGTAGACTAAATGAAATACATGGTGGACTAAATTAACTATTCAAATTATAAAGCAAAAATTTTAAGTTCATCTCGTCATTCTGCTGTTCGATTTGAATGAAAGCAAGACATCCAGTAAGAAAAATACTCACTCAGGACTACTGAATTTGAAAACGTTATGTTGTATAACCATATATAACTAAAAAGTTAGCCAACATATGCAACACAAGTAGATGAATGATTTTTTTAGCGAGGACTTTTTTGTTAAGTCATCAGTATCAGTGGCTAGCTGCCAACAAAAAACAATATAAATTTTATTGAGATTCATCCAACTTAACATTGTTTAAGTATGTGCTGTATATATAATATAATGCTGTAAACTAAATAGGAAAGACCCACAAATCTACAATGTGTCATAAGATCTGACTGAGCTGAAGAAAAGGAATTCACAATTACTCAGCTCCCAACGTTCCAGTTAATGCTATCACACTCAGATCCCTTGCTAACCTCCACCACTGTCTAGCCAGCAGCTTCTCACTTGGAGACCCAAGAAAACAATCCCAGTGACCCGGGATGGAGGGGAGCTCCTTCATGCTTCATTCAAACACCTCCAACCTGCCTCTTGAGTTACCCAGAGGGCAGGAGTCAGACCAGACAGTCGTGCTGCTGTTCATTCTCTCTGTACTACCATATGTAAGAGAGAATTTCCTATGTCACTGGTGGTCATGTCTACTTGTGCATAAAATTGCCATGCAATCATGTTTATAGTTGCACAATAAATAACATGTCAGTTAAATACCATTCAGTACTTTTAAACTCGCTTTTGGTCCTTTTAAAATCATCCAATAACACTGTCAATAGCATGTAGGGCCACTAGGGGCAGCCAGACCACGTGTTTCAATTCTTCAGGAGCGATGAGCGACCCCTGCAGATTTATTTGCTGGTTTTCTTGACCTTGTAGTAGCACACTCTCTGGGCATCATTTCAAGTCTAGTAAATCATCTGTCAGTGGGTTGTGGTTGGTGTACTGGAATTTTGTAACATCGAGAAAAACTACTTACAGGAATAATGCTTTTCTGTCCCTCTGACAACTGAAAACGTATTTTGGGGATCAGAAAGGCGGCATAAACAAAATGCAATAACATTTCAAATTAATTAAAGCGAAAAGCACACCCAAGAAGTGTGCTTAATTAGCCTGCAGATCCCAGGTTCAATAAACCCATACTGACACCCTGTGCATTGTAATTTAAACATACACAGATTCATTTAGTGTTCAATAAGCATTGTGTTGAACATCAGCGGCTGCCCTTCATGGTTAGAGTATGGGTAAGCATTGTGTTCAGCATCAGCGGTTGCCCTTCATGGTTAGAGTATGGGTAAGCATTGTGTTCAACGTCAGCGGCTGCCCTTCATGGTTAGAGTATGGGTAAGCATTGTGTTCAACGTCAGCGGCTGCCCTTCATGGTTAGAGTATGGGTAAGCATTGTGTTCAGCATCAGCGGCTGCCCTTCATGGTTAGAGTATGGGTAAGCATTGTGTTCAACATCAGCAGCTGCCCTTCATGGTTAGAGTATGGGTAAGCATTGTGTTCGACGTCAGGGGCTGCCCTTCATGGTTAGAGTATGGGTAAGCATTGTGTTCAACG
Source organism: Acipenser oxyrinchus oxyrinchus (assembly GCA_030684275.1). Taxonomy (NCBI): domain Eukaryota; kingdom Metazoa; phylum Chordata; class Actinopteri; order Acipenseriformes; family Acipenseridae; genus Acipenser; species Acipenser oxyrinchus. Next base: position 17,796,004 of record CM060254.1, on the reverse strand, counting down.
TCAGCGGCTGCCCTTCATGGTTAGAGTATGGGTAAGCATTGTGTTCAACATCAGCAGCTGCCCTTCATGGTTAGAGTATGGGTAAGCATTGTGTTCGACGTCAGGGGCTGCCCTTCATGGTTAGAGTATGGGTAAGCATTGTGTTCAACGTCAGCGGCTGCCCTTCATGGTTAGAGTATGGGTAAGCATTGTGTTCAACATCAGCGGCTGCCCTTCATGGTTAGAGTATGGGTAAGCATTGTGTTCAACGTCAGCGGCTGCCCTTCATGGTTAGAGTATAGGTATTGGTTGTGAAAGAACAGAACAATAGAACAATTAAAGGTCCTTTTGGACCTCCCAATTGATCAGCTACTAAAAAGAAGAAAATTCAAGTTTAAGAATACTTTTGCATGAAAAACATGAATATAATGGATTTGCAGGTAGTATTTTATTATTACTTTTACAAGGAAAGAAAATCTTTAAAACCTTGACTGGCTCTTCTTTAAAATGGAAAGCAATATTCAGGCATTCAGCACATCTTTATTAACAGATATTGTTGGATTCCTCCATCCCAGACTAGTTCTGTTACAAATCAGACTGATCCCGGGGGATACTAAGATCCTCCCGGAGCTGGGTCAAGCCCGTTCAGCTCCTCGGAGGCTCTATAACACAAGAATTTAAGCTTCCTGTCCTAAGGAACGATAAGCTGAGTTGTCACACTGCCCAGATTCCTGGGATTTCTGAGGTTCTCGGAACAGTTTATTTCACATTCCACAGGAAGATTTCCATTTTCCCACAACCTCCCCAGCTTTGGAGAGGGCTCAGTGTAAGGCTAATAAAACACAATGTGATCTAGCCTCCCCTCCTGATCCCCCTAGTGTAAGGCTGATTGATAAAACACAATGTGGTCTAGCCTCCCCTCCTGATCTCTCTAGTGTAAGGCTGATTGATAAAACACAATGTGGTCTAGCCTCCCCTCCTGATCTCTCCAGTGTAAGGCTGATTGATAAAACACAATGTGGCCTAGCCTCCACTCCTGATCTCTCCAGTGTAAGGCTGATTGATAAAACACAATGTGATCTAGCCTCCTCTCCTAATCTCTCTAGTGTAAGGCTGATTGATGAAACACAATGTGATCTAGCCTCCTCTCCTGATCCCTCCAGTGTAAGGCTGATTGATAAAACACAATGTGGTCTAGCCTCCCTTCCTGATCTCTCTAGTGTAAGGCTGATTGATAAAACACAATGTGGTCTAGCCTCCCCTCCTGATCCCTCCAGTACTCATTCTTACTCAGATTGTTTAGGAATGGTTACTAAAACAAGGTCCTGCTTGTGAAGAACAGGTCATCAGGTTTGTTTTGATGTTTTGAGGTCACAGCATTCAGGTAGACATGTTTCCTGTACAGTACATTCAGGTAGACATGTTTCCTGTACAGTAACCTGTTGGCAATGCCAGGCAGAAACCATGCCAAGGTGGAAAGTGTGTTTATTACAAGAACAGTATATCTGTGCTGGAGTCAGGTGTGCAAGCAGTGGCCCTGAAGCTTCTGCATCTGTCACCAATCCCAAGGCTGTGTGCGACAGCTACCTGTACAGTGCTATACTCTCCTATATTGTCTGCTGTGTGCGACAGCTACCTATACAGTGCTATACTCTCTTATACTGTCTGCTGTGTGTGACAGCTACCTCTACAGTGCTATACTCTCCTATACCGTCTGCTGTGTGCGACAGCTACCTCTACAGTGCTATGCTCTCCTATACCGTCTGCTGTAGAATATAAATGTTTAGCATTTAATTTGAATACAAAATCATTGTGTTTAACATGTTTTAAAAGTGCCTTTACTAATACAAATGTCTTGTTCTGAAGTTCAGCTGTGGCTTTTAAAAGAAATAATACCTTATATACAGTAGATTTGTGATTTGTTCGGAGAGCTGATCATGTTTTATTTTTTAGATACGTTAAATATAAGTAAAAACCCTTTGAATGAAAAACGCAGTATGTTTTGCACACTTATCATGTTATATTGAAGTTCAAAGTCTACAGCTGCTATCAGCCTGCATGTCATTTTGACAGCATGGTTCTGACTGCAGGTCAGTCCAGATTATCTGCTATGTGCAGTTCAGGGATGGGGATAGAGTCAGGATGGACGCATAGGGCCATTGCTTGGCAAGCAGACAACTAATTTTAGTTGCATGCTGCATACTTTTAATCAACATATACAGTAGTATGTGTGTGTGTCTGAGTGTATTACAATGGGACAGGTGCAGTGACATGCGGTCAGGGTAGGCAAGGTAGGCACTGCCTACCCAGTGAGAATCCAGCAAAAAATAATATATATATTCACTACCGTTCAAAAATTTGGGGTCACTTAGAAATTTCCTTGTTTTCCATGAAAACATACATGAAATGAGTTTGAATAGGAAATATAGCAAAATGAATAGGAAATATAGTCATTGACAAGGTTAGAAATAATGATTTTTAATTGAAATAATAATTGTGCCCTTCAAACTTTGCTTTCGTCAAAGAATCCTCCATTTGCAGCAATTACAGCCTTGCAGACCTTTGGCATTCTAGTTGTCAATTTGTTGAGGTAATCTGAAAAGATTTCACCCCATGCTTCCTGAAGCACCTCCCACAAGTTGGATTGGCTTGATGGGCACTTCTTACGTACCATACGGTCAAGCTGCTCCCACAACAGCTCAATAGGGTTGAGATCCGGTGACTGTGCTGGCCACTCCATTATAGACAGAATACCAGCTGACTGCTTCTTCCCTAAATAGTTCTTGCATAGTTTGGAGCTGTGCTTTGGGTCATTGTCCTGTTGTAGGAGGAAATTGGCTCCAATCAAGCGCCGTCCACAGGGTATGGCATGGCGTTGCAAAATGGAGTGATAGCCTTCCTTCTACAAGATTCCTTTTACCCTGTACAAGTCTCCCACTTTACCACCACCAAAGCACCCCCAGACCATCACATTGCCTCCACCATGCTTGACAGATGGCGTCAAGCACTCCTCCAGCATCTTTTCATTTGGTCTGCGTCTCACGAATGTTCTTCTTTGTGATCCGAACACCTCAAACTTAGATTCGTTTGTCCATAACACTTTTTTCCAATCTTCCTCTGTCCAGTGTCTGTGTTCTTTTGCCCATCTTAATCTTTTCTTTTTATTGGCCAGTCTGAGATATGGCTTTTTCTTTGCAACTCTGCGTAGAAGGCCAGCATCCCGGAGTCGCCTCTTCACTGTTGACGTTGAGACTGGTGTTTTGCGGGTACTATTTAATGAAACTGCCAGTTGAGGACCTGTGAGGCGTCTGTTTCTCAAACTAGACACTCTAATGTATTTGTCCTCTTGCTCAGTTGTGCACCGGGGCCTCCCACTCCTCTTTCTATTCTGGTTAGAGCCAGTTTGCGCTGTTCTGTGAAGGGAGTAGTACACAGCGTTGTACGAGATCTTCAGTTTCTTGGCAATTTCTCGCATGGAATAGCCTTCATTTCTCAGAACAAGAATAGACTGACGAGTTTCAGAAGAAAGTTATTTGTTTCTGGCCATTTTGAGCCTGTAATCGAACCCACAATTGCTGATGCTCCAGATACTCAACTAGTCTAAAGAAGGCCAGTTTTATTGCTTCTTTAATCAGCACAACAGTTTTCAGCTGTGCTAACATAATTGCAAAAGGGTTTTCTAATGATCAATTAGCCTTTTAAAATGATAAACTTGGATTAGCAAACACAACGTGCTATTGGAACACAGGACTGATGGTTGCTGATAATGGGCCTCTGTACGCCTATGTAGATATTCCATTACAAATCAGCCGTTTCCAGCTACAATAGTCATTAAAAATTTGCTTTTCTTTCGAAAACAAGGAAATTTCTAAGTGACCCCAAACTTTTGAACGGTAGTGTATATATATATATATATATATATATATATATATATATATATATAAAATTGTGTATGACTGTTCATTACCTTTCGCTGTCACAACGCATTTCTGCATAGTGGATTTTTTTTTTGGTAATTTACAAAATTCGATGAAAAGACGAGAGGCAGCGATGCACTCTGCCTTTCCTACTATTGAACTTCGAACGTAAGCCGCTCTACTCAGTCGGGCAAGCGCGTTCCAACCTTATAGTCTCAGCATTGAGTGAGAAAAAAACACAGCGCGTCACAGCCTTAACTGTGTCACCTGACTACACTAATTCCATTGCACAGTTAATATTGACGCATGCGTTCTTGCGGAAAAAATGCTGTGGGAACAACTGTTGGAAAGGCACAGACTTTCTCTGCCTTTGGGGGCGTGTCCTTGAGTTACCGCTCTTAAACCAACCAAGCTGTATAGGAGAGGCTTTTAAAACTTCAGGCCAAGAGAGAGCAATTCTACAATGATGTCACGGACATCTTCGTCCAGAAGGAGAGAAGGATGGTCTTCATATACAAGTAGATATGTAAGTGCAAGTATTTATTTTCATTTTAATTGTCGGGTATTGGTGAGCAAATGTTTAAAGAACGGTAACAGGTTAACTGTAGATTTGGGCATTTATATAAAATCACTAATAGTATGAATTAAATCAGTGTGTGCGCATTACAGTACATTCTTTTGTGGACAATTATAACCATCAATTTGACATTGAGGTCAGATAATAGTAAAGTAGGTATTGAAATTCAGTGCCATCCGTCGGTTGAATCGTGTAATTACATCGGGGTTTTCGTTGAGCTGCGTCAATAACAGTCTCACTCACCAACCATGCATAATTAGAATTCTGCTTTCTATAAGCCTGGCAATCAAATCTTTGTAAATTGGGGTGTTAGACTGCCCAGTGCCTACCCAACCACTGACCTCACCGCACGTTACTGGACAGGTGTACTGAAGTCTTTACACTAAAACTGAAAAAATGTTCTGCAATCTCAAATTTTATTAGAACAAGTCAGAAAGTCACATTATCTAAAGCTGCAGATTACCATAAAAGAAATAGGTCAATGTACTTTTGTGCATACATCACAGTTCACAATTTATGAATATACACCCCCACTACAGCCAGTGCATTCTGCACACCCCATACAGTATAAAACATAAACCCCATTAAAACGAGCATTACATCTCCTGAAATTTACAAAAAGAGTCTGCGTTATACTAATAGACACAAAAATAAAGACAGAATAGCAGAATAGAAGTACTGTATATGCGCCTTTCTCAGAATAACACAACCCAAATGGTGTTGGCTTGTAAATGAATCTGGTGAGCTGCAAACTTGGACCTGTGCTGTTCTATTTCCAGTAGCAGGTAAAGGGTTAACCTGCAATGTGCAGCCAGCATGTTCCTGGGATTTCCCAGAGGTGTGTTCGTCGCACTGACAGATCAAAACCTTCAATGACTTCCTCAACAGGTGTCTCAAAGACCCAAAAGAGAGCAGTAACATCCATCCCCCGCCACGGCTGTGAATTCAGAATCAGAGTGCAGTGTGACCATGCCGTATATCAGCAAAGAGGAGGAACATCCAATCCCCGCCACGGCTGAGAATTTAGAATTAGAGCTAGAAGTGTGACCATGCCGTATATCAGCAAAGAGCAGTAACATCCATCCCACGCCACGGCTGTGAATTCAGAATCAGAGCTAGAAGTGTGACCATGCCGTATATCAACAAAGAGCAGAAAAATCCATCCCCTGCCACGGCTGTGAATTCAGAATCAGAGCTAGCAGTGTGACCATGCCGTATATCAACAAAGAGCAGTAACATCCATCCCCTGCCACGGCTGTGAATTCAGAATCAGAGCTAGCAGTGTGACCATGCCGTATATCAACAAAGAGCAGTAACATCCATCCCCGCCACGGCTGTGAATTCAGAATCAGAGCTAGCAGTGTGACCATGCTGTATATCAACAAAGAGCAGTAACATCCATCCCCCGCCACGGCTGTGAATTCAGAATCAGAGCTAGCAGTGTGACCATGCCGTATATCAACAAAGAGCAGTAACATCCATCCCCCGCCACGGCTGTGAATTCAGAATCAGAGCTAGCAGTGTGACCATGCCGTATATCAACAAAGAGCAGTAACATCCATCACCCGCTATGGCTGTGAATTCAGAATCAGAGCTAGCAGTGTGACCATGCTGTATATCAACAAAGAGCAGTAACATCCATCCCCGCCACGGCTGTGAATTCAGAATCAGAGCTAGCAGTGTGACCATGCCGTATATCAACAAAGAGCAGTAACATCCATCCCCCGCCACGGCTGTGAATTCAGAATCAGAGCTAGCAGTGTGACCATGCCGTATATCAACAAAGAGCAGTAACATCCATCCCCGCCACGGCTGTGAATTCAGAATCAGAGCTAGCAGTGTGACCATGCCGTATATCAACAAAGAGCAGTAACATCCATCCCCGCCACGGCTGTGAATTCAGAATCAGAGCTAGCAGTGTGACCATGCCGTATATCAACAAAGAGCAGTAACATCCATCCCCGCCACGGCTGTGAATTCAGAATCAGAGCTAGCAGTGTGACCATGCCGTATATCAACAAAGAGCAGTAACATCCATCCCCGCCACGGCTGTGAATTCAGAATCAGAGCTAGCAGTGTGACCATGCCGTATATCAACAAAGAGCAGTAACATCCATCCCCGCCACGGCTGTGAATTCAGAATCAGAGCTAGCAGTGTGACCATGCCGTATATCAACAAAGAGCAGTAACATCCATCCCCGCCACGGCTGTGAATTCAGAATCAGAGCTAGCAGTGTGACCATGCCGTATATCAACAAAGAGCAGTAACATCCATCCCCGCCACGGCTGTGAATTCAGAATCAGAGCTAGCAGTGTGACCATGCCGTATATCAACAAAGAGCAGTAACATCCATCCCCGCCACGGCTGTGAATTCAGAATCAGAGCTAGCAGTGTGACCATGCCGTATATCAACAAAGAGCAGTAACATCCATCCCCGCCACGGCTGTGAATTCAGAATCAGAGCTAGCAGTGTGACCATGCCGTATATCAACAAAGAGCAGTAACATCCATCCCCGCCACGGCTGTGAATTCAGAATCAGAGCTAGCAGTGTGACCATGCTGTATATCAACAAAGAGCAGTAACATCCATCCCCGCCACGGCTGTGAATTCAGAATCAGAGCTAGCAGTGTGACCATGCCGTATATCAACAAAGAGCAGTAACATCCATCCCCGCCACGGCTGTGAATTCAGAATCAGAGCTAGCAGTGTGACCATGCCGTATATCAACAAAGAGCAGTAACATCCATCCCCGCCACGGCTGTGAATTCAGAATCAGAGCTAGCAGTGTGACCATGCCGTATATCAACAAAGAGCAGTAACATCCATCCCCGCCACGGCTGTGAATTCAGAATCAGAGCTAGCAGTGTGACCATGCCGTATATCAACAAAGAGCAGTAACATCCATCCCCGCCACGGCTGTGAATTCAGAATCAGAGCTAGCAGTGTGACCATGCTGTATATCAACAAAGAGCAGTAACATCCATCCCCGCCACGGCTGTGAATTCAGAATCAGAGCTAGCAGTGTGACCATGCCGTATATCAACAAAGAGCAGTAACATCCATCCCCGCCACGGCTGTGAATTCAGAATCAGAGCTAGCAGTGTGACCATGCCGTATATCAACAAAGAGCAGTAACATCCATCCCCGCCACGGCTGTGAATTCAGAATCAGAGCTAGCAGTGTGACCATGCTGTATATCAACAAAGAGCAGTAACATCCATCCCCGCCACGGCTGTGAATTCAGAATCAGAGCTAGCAGTGTGACCATGCCGTATATCAACAAAGAGCAGTAACATCCATCCCCGCCACGGCTGTGAATTCAGAATCAGAGCTAGCAGTGTGACCATGCCGTATATCAACAAAGAGCAGTAACATCCATCCCCGCCACGGCTGTGAATTCAGAATCAGAGCTAGCAGTGTGACCATGCCGTATATCAACAAAGAGCAGTAACATCCATCCCCGCCACGGCTGTGAATTCAGAATCAGAGCTAGCAGTGTGACCATGCCGTATATCAACAAAGAGCAGTAACATCCATCCCCGCCACGGCTGTGAATTCAGAATCAGAGCTAGCAGTGTGACCATGCCGTATATCAACAAAGAGCAGTAACATCCATCCCCGCCACGGCTGTGAATTCAGAATCAGAGCTAGCAGTGTGACCATGCCGTATATCAACAAAGAGCAGTAACATCCATCCCCGCCACGGCTGTGAATTCAGAATCAGAGCTAGCAGTGTGACCATGCCGTATATCAACAAAGAGCAGTAACATCCATCCCCGCCACGGCTGTGAATTCAGAATCAGAGCTAGCAGTGTGACCATGCCGTATATCAACAAAGAGCAGTAACATCCATCCCCGCCACGGCTGTGAATTCAGAATCAGAGCTAGCAGTGTGACCATGCCGTATATCAACAAAGAGCAGTAACATCCATCCCCGCCACGGCTGTGAATTCAGAATCAGAGCTAGCAGTGTGACCATGCCGTATATCAACAAAGAGCAGTAACATCCATCCCCGCCACGGCTGTGAATTCAGAATCAGAGCTAGCAGTGTGACCATGCCGTATATCAACAAAGAGCAGTAACATCCATCCCCGCCACGGCTGTGAATTCAGAATCAGAGCTAGCAGTGTGACCATGCCGTATATCAACAAAGAGCAGTAACATCCATCCCCGCCACGGCTGTGAATTCAGAATCAGAGCTAGCAGTGTGACCATGCCGTATATCAACAAAGAGCAGTAACATCCATCCCCGCCACGGCTGTGAATTCAGAATCAGAGCTAGCAGTGTGACCATGCCGTATATCAACAAAGAGCAGTAACATCCATCCCCGCCACGGCTGTGAATTCAGAATCAGAGCTAGCAGTGTGACCATGCCGTATATCAACAAAGAGCAGTAACATCCATCCCCGCCACGGCTGTGAATTCAGAATCAGAGCTAGCAGTGTGACCATGCCGTATATCAACAAAGAGCAGTAACATCCATCCCCGCCACGGCTGTGAATTCAGAATCAGAGCTAGCAGTGTGACCATGCCGTATATCAACAAAGAGCAGTAACATCCATCCCCGCCACGGCTGTGAATTCAGAATCAGAGCTAGCAGTGTGACCATGCTGTATATCAACAAAGAGCAGTAACATCCATCCCCGCCACGGCTGTGAATTCAGAATCAGAGCTAGCAGTGTGACCATGCCGTATATCAACAAAGAGCAGTAACATCCATCCCCGCCACGGCTGTGAATTCAGAATCAGAGCTAGCAGTGTGACCATGCCGTATATCAACAAAGAGCAGTAACATCCATCCCCGCCACGGCTGTGAATTCAGAATCAGAGCTAGCAGTGTGACCATGCCGTATATCAACAAAGAGCAGTAACATCCATCCCCGCCACGGCTGTGAATTCAGAATCAGAGCTAGCAGTGTGACCATGCCGTATATCAACAAAGAGCAGTAACATCCATCCCCGCCACGGCTGTGAATTCAGAATCAGAGCTAGCAGTGTGACCATGCCGTATATCAACAAAGAGCAGTAACATCCATCCCCGCCACGGCTGTGAATTCAGAATCAGAGCTAGCAGTGTGACCATGCCGTATATCAACAAAGAGCAGTAACATCCATCCCCGCCACGGCTGTGAATTCAGAATCAGAGCTAGCAGTGTGACCATGCCGTATATCAACAAAGAGCAGTAACATCCATCCCCGCCACGGCTGTGAATTCAGAATCAGAGCTAGCAGTGTGACCATGCCGTATATCAACAAAGAGCAGTAACATCCATCCCCGCCACGGCTGTGAATTCAGAATCAGAGCTAGCAGTGTGACCATGCCGTATATCAACAAAGAGCAGTAACATCCATCCCCGCCACGGCTGTGAATTCAGAATCAGAGCTAGCAGTGTGACCATGCCGTATATCAACAAAGAGCAGTAACATCCATCCCCGCCACGGCTGTGAATTCAGAATCAGAGCTAGCAGTGTGACCATGCCGTATATCAACAAAGAGCAGTAACATCCATCCCCGCCACGGCTGTGAATTCAGAATCAGAGCTAGCAGTGTGACCATGCCGTATATCAACAAAGAGCAGTAACATCCATCCCCGCCACGGCTGTGAATTCAGAATCAGAGCTAGCAGTGTGACCATGCCGTATATCAACAAAGAGCAGTAACATCCATCCCCGCCACGGCTGTGAATTCAGAATCAGAGCTAGCAGTGTGACCATGCCGTATATCAACAAAGAGCAGTAACATCCATCCCCGCCACGGCTGTGAATTCAGAATCAGAGCTAGCAGTGTGACCATGCCGTATATCAACAAAGAGCAGTAACATCCATCCCCGCCACGGCTGTGAATTCAGAATCAGAGCTAGCAGTGTGACCATGCCGTATATCAACAAAGAGCAGTAACATCCATCCCCGCCACGGCTGTGAATTCAGAATCAGAGCTAGCAGTGTGACCATGCCGTATATCAACAAAGAGCAGTAACATCCATCCCCGCCACGGCTGTGAATTCAGAATCAGAGCTAGCAGTGTGACCATGCCGTATATCAACAAAGAGCAGTAACATCCATCCCCGCCACGGCTGTGAATTCAGAATCAGAGCTAGCAGTGTGACCATGCCGTATATCAACAAAGAGCAGTAACATCCATCCCCGCCACGGCTGTGAATTCAGAATCAGAGCTAGCAGTGTGACCATGCCGTATATCAACAAAGAGCAGTAACATCCATCCCCGCCACGGCTGTGAATTCAGAATCAGAGCTAGCAGTGTGACCATGCCGTATATCAACAAAGAGCAGTAACATCCATCCCCGCCACGGCTGTGAATTCAGAATCAGAGCTAGCAGTGTGACCATGCCGTATATCAACAAAGAGCAGTAACATCCATCCCCGCCACGGCTGTGAATTCAGAATCAGAGCTAGCAGTGTGACCATGCCGTATATCAACAAAGAGCAGTAACATCCATCCCCGCCACGGCTGTGAATTCAGAATCAGAGCTAGCAGTGTGACCATGCTGTATATCAACAAAGAGCAGTAACATCCATCCCCGCCACGGCTGTGAATTCAGAATCAGAGCTAGCAGTGTGACCATGCCGTATATCAACAAAGAGCAGTAACATCCATCCCCGCCACGGCTGTGAATTCAGAATCAGAGCTAGCAGTGTGACCATGCCGTATATCAACAAAGAGCAGTAACATCCATCCCCGCCACGGCTGTGAATTCAGAATCAGAGCTAGCAGTGTGACCATGCCGTATATCAACAAAGAGCAGTAACATCCATCCCCGCCACGGCTGTGAATTCAGAATCAGAGCTAGCAGTGTGACCATGCCGTATATCAACAAAGAGCAGTAACATCCATCCCCGCCACGGCTGTGAATTCAGAATCAGAGCTAGCAGTGTGACCATGCCGTATATCAACAAAGAGCAGTAACATCCATCCCCGCCACGGCTGTGAATTCAGAATCAGAGCTAGCAGTGTGACCATGCCGTATATCAACAAAGAGCAGTAACATCCATCCCCGCCACGGCTGTGAATTCAGAATCAGAGCTAGCAGTGTGACCATGCCGTATATCAACAAAGAGCAGTAACATCCATCCCCGCCACGGCTGTGAATTCAGAATCAGAGCTAGCAGTGTGACCATGCCGTATATCAACAAAGAGCAGTAACATCCATCCCCGCCACGGCTGTGAATTCAGAATCAGAGCTAGCAGTGTGACCATGCTGTATATCAACAAAGAGCAGTAACATCCATCCCCGCCACGGCTGTGAATTCAGAATCAGAGCTAGCAGTGTGACCATGCCGTATATCAACAAAGAGCAGTAACATCCATCCCCGCCACGGCTGTGAATTCAGAATCAGAGCTAGCAGTGTGACCATGCCGTATATCAACAAAGAGCAGTAACATCCATCCCCGCCACGGCTGTGAATTCAGAATCAGAGCTAGCAGTGTGACCATGCCGTATATCAACAAAGAGCAGTAACATCCATCCCCGCCACGGCTGTGAATTCAGAATCAGAGCTAGCAGTGTGACCATGCTGTATATCAACAAAGAGCAGTAACATCCATCCCCGCCACGGCTGTGAATTCAGAATCAGAGCTAGCAGTGTGACCATGCCGTATATCAACAAAGAGCAGTAACATCCATCCCCGCCACGGCTGTGAATTCAGAATCAGAGCTAGCAGTGTGACCATGCCGTATATCAACAAAGAGCAGTAACATCCATCCCCGCCACGGCTGTGAATTCAGAATCAGAGCTAGCAGTGTGACCATGCTGTATATCAACAAAGAGCAGTAACATCCATCCCCGCCACGGCTGTGAATTCAGAATCAGAGCTAGCAGTGTGACCATGCTGTATATCAACAAAGAGCAGTAACATCCATCCCCGCCACGGCTGTGAATTCAGAATCAGAGCTAGCAGTGTGACCATGCCGTATATCAACAAAGAGCAGTAACATCCATCCCCGCCACGGCTGTGAATTCAGAATCAGAGCTAGCAGTGTGACCATGCCGTATATCAACAAAGAGCAGTAACATCCATCCCCGCCACGGCTGTGAATTCAGAATCAGAGCTAGCAGTGTGACCATGCCGTATATCAACAAAGAGCAGTAACATCCATCCCCGCCACGGCTGTGAATTCAGAATCAGAGCTAGCAGTGTGACCATGCCGTATATCAACAAAGAGCAGTAACATCCATCCCCGCCACGGCTGTGAATTCAGAATCAGAGCTAGCAGTGTGACCATGCTGTATATCAACAAAGAGCAGTAACATCCATCCCCGCCACGGCTGTGAATTCAGAATCAGAGCTAGCAGTGTGACCATGCCGTATATCAACAAAGAGCAGTAACATCCATCCCCGCCACGGCTGTGAATTCAGAATCAGAGCTAGCAGTGTGACCATGCTGTATATCAACAAAGAGCAGTAACATCCATCCCCGCCACGGCTGTGAATTCAGAATCAGAGCTAGCAGTGTGACCATGCCGTATATCAACAAAGAGCAGTAACATCCATCCCCGCCACGGCTGTGAATTCAGAATCAGAGCTAGCAGTGTGACCATGCTGTATATCAACAAAGAGCAGTAACATCCATCCCCGCCACGGCTGTGAATTCAGAATCAGAGCTAGCAGTGTGACCATGCCGTATATCAACAAAGAGCAGTAACATCCATCCCCGCCACGGCTGTGAATTCAGAATCAGAGCTAGCAGTGTGACCATGCCGTATATCAACAAAGAGCAGTAACATCCATCCCCGCCACGGCTGTGAATTCAGAATCAGAGCTAGCAGTGTGACCATGCCGTATATCAACAAAGAGCAGTAACATCCATCCCCGCCACGGCTGTGAATTCAGAATCAGAGCTAGCAGTGTGACCATGCCGTATATCAACAAAGAGCAGTAACATCCATCCCCGCCACGGCTGTGAATTCAGAATCAGAGCTAGCAGTGTGACCATGCCGTATATCAACAAAGAGCAGTAACATCCATCCCCGCCACGGCTGTGAATTCAGAATCAGAGCTAGCAGTGTGACCATGCCGTATATCAACAAAGAGCAGTAACATCCATCCCCGCCACGGCTGTGAATTCAGAATCAGAGCTAGCAGTGTGACCATGCCGTATATCAACAAAGAGCAGTAACATCCATCCCCGCCACGGCTGTGAATTCAGAATCAGAGCTAGCAGTGTGACCATGCCGTATATCAACAAAGAGCAGTAACATCCATCCCCGCCACGGCTGTGAATTCAGAATCAGAGCTAGCAGTGTGACCATGCCGTATATCAACAAAGAGCAGTAACATCCATCCCCGCCACGGCTGTGAATTCAGAATCAGAGCTAGCAGTGTGACCATGCCGTATATCAACAAAGAGCAGTAACATCCATCCCCGCCACGGCTGTGAATTCAGAATCAGAGCTAGCAGTGTGACCATGCCGTATATCAACAAAGAGCAGTAACATCCATCCCCGCCACGGCTGTGAATTCAGAATCAGAGCTAGCAGTGTGACCATGCCGTATATCAACAAAGAGCAGTAACATCCATCCCCGCCACGGCTGTGAATTCAGAATCAGAGCTAGCAGTGTGACCATGCCGTATATCAACAAAGAGCAGTAACATCCATCCCCGCCACGGCTGTGAATTCAGAATCAGAGCTAGCAGTGTGACCATGCCGTATATCAACAAAGAGCAGTAACATCCATCCCCGCCACGGCTGTGAATTCAGAATCAGAGCTAGCAGTGTGACCATGCTGTATATCAACAAAGAGCAGTAACATCCATCCCCGCCACGGCTGTGAATTCAGAATCAGAGCTAGCAGTGTGACCATGCTGTATATCAACAAAGAGCAGTAACATCCATCCCCGCCACGGCTGTGAATTCAGAATCAGAGCTAGCAGTGTGACCATGCCGTATATCAACAAAGAGCAGTAACATCCATCCCCGCCACGGCTGTGAATTCAGAATCAGAGCTAGCAGTGTGACCATGCCGTATATCAACAAAGAGCAGTAACATCCATCCCCGCCACGGCTGTGAATTCAGAATCAGAGCTAGCAGTGTGACCATGCCGTATATCAACAAAGAGCAGTAACATCCATCCCCGCCACGGCTGTGAATTCAGAATCAGAGCTAGCAGTGTGACCATGCCGTATATCAACAAAGAGCAGTAACATCCATCCCCGCCACGGCTGTGAATTCAGAATCAGAGCTAGCAGTGTGACCATGCTGTATATCAACAAAGAGCAGTAACATCCATCCCCGCCACGGCTGTGAATTCAGAATCAGAGCTAGCAGTGTGACCATGCCGTATATCAACAAAGAGCAGTAACATCCATCCCCGCCACGGCTGTGAATTCAGAATCAGAGCTAGCAGTGTGACCATGCCGTATATCAACAAAGAGCAGTAACATCCATCCCCGCCACGGCTGTGAATTCAGAATCAGAGCTAGCAGTGTGACCATGCCGTATATCAACAAAGAGCAGTAACATCCATCCCCGCCACGGCTGTGAATTCAGAATCAGAGCTAGCAGTGTGACCATGCCGTATATCAACAAAGAGCAGTAACATCCATCCCCGCCACGGCTGTGAATTCAGAATCAGAGCTAGCAGTGTGACCATGCCGTATATCAACAAAGAGCAGTAACATCCATCCCCGCCACGGCTGTGAATTCAGAATCAGAGCTAGCAGTGTGACCATGCTGTATATCAACAAAGAGCAGTAACATCCATCCCCGCCACGGCTGTGAATTCAGAATCAGAGCTAGCAGTGTGACCATGCCGTATATCAACAAAGAGCAGTAACATCCATCCCCGCCACGGCTGTGAATTCAGAATCAGAGCTAGCAGTGTGACCATGCTGTATATCAACAAAGAGCAGTAACATCCATCCCCGCCACGGCTGTGAATTCAGAATCAGAGCTAGCAGTGTGACCATGCCGTATATCAACAAAGAGCAGTAACATCCATCCCCGCCACGGCTGTGAATTCAGAATCAGAGCTAGCAGTGTGACCATGCCGTATATCAACAAAGAGCAGTAACATCCATCCCCGCCACGGCTGTGAATTCAGAATCAGAGCTAGCAGTGTGACCATGCCGTATATCAACAAAGAGCAGTAACATCCATCCCCGCCACGGCTGTGAATTCAGAATCAGAGCTAGCAGTGTGACCATGCTGTATATCAACAAAGAGCAGTAACATCCATCCCCGCCACGGCTGTGAATTCAGAATCAGAGCTAGCAGTGTGACCATGCCGTATATCAACAAAGAGCAGTAACATCCATCCCCGCCACGGCTGTGAATTCAGAATCAGAGCTAGCAGTGTGACCATGCCGTATATCAACAAAGAGCAGTAACATCCATCCCCGCCACGGCTGTGAATTCAGAATCAGAGCTAGCAGTGTGACCATGCCGTATATCAACAAAGAGCAGTAACATCCATCCCCGCCACGGCTGTGAATTCAGAATCAGAGCTAGCAGTGTGACCATGCCGTATATCAACAAAGAGCAGTAACATCCATCCCCGCCACGGCTGTGAATTCAGAATCAGAGCTAGCAGTGTGACCATGCCGTATATCAACAAAGAGCAGTAACATCCATCCCCGCCACGGCTGTGAATTCAGAATCAGAGCTAGCAGTGTGACCATGCCGTATATCAACAAAGAGCAGTAACATCCATCCCCGCCACGGCTGTGAATTCAGAATCAGAGCTAGCAGTGTGACCATGCCGTATATCAACAAAGAGCAGTAACATCCATCCCCGCCACGGCTGTGAATTCAGAATCAGAGCTAGCAGTGTGACCATGCTGTATATCAACAAAGAGCAGTAACATCCATCCCCGCCACGGCTGTGAATTCAGAATCAGAGCTAGCAGTGTGACCATGCCGTATATCAACAAAGAGCAGTAACATCCATCCCCGCCACGGCTGTGAATTCAGAATCAGAGCTAGCAGTGTGACCATGCCGTATATCAACAAAGAGCAGTAACATCCATCCCCGCCACGGCTGTGAATTCAGAATCAGAGCTAGCAGTGTGACCATGCCGTATATCAACAAAGAGCAGTAACATCCATCCCCGCCACGGCTGTGAATTCAGAATCAGAGCTAGCAGTGTGACCATGCCGTATATCAACAAAGAGCAGTAACATCCATCCCCGCCACGGCTGTGAATTCAGAATCAGAGCTAGCAGTGTGACCATGCCGTATATCAACAAAGAGCAGTAACATCCATCCCCGCCACGGCTGTGAATTCAGAATCAGAGCTAGCAGTGTGACCATGCCGTATATCAACAAAGAGCAGTAACATCCATCCCCGCCACGGCTGTGAATTCAGAATCAGAGCTAGCAGTGTGACCATGCCGTATATCAACAAAGAGCAGTAACATCCATCCCCGCCACGGCTGTGAATTCAGAATCAGAGCTAGCAGTGTGACCATGCCGTATATCAACAAAGAGCAGTAACATCCATCCCCGCCACGGCTGTGAATTCAGAATCAGAGCTAGCAGTGTGACCATGCCGTATATCAACAAAGAGCAGTAACATCCATCCCCGCCACGGCTGTGAATTCAGAATCAGAGCTAGCAGTGTGACCATGCCGTATATCAACAAAGAGCAGTAACATCCATCCCCGCCACGGCTGTGAATTCAGAATCAGAGCTAGCAGTGTGACCATGCCGTATATCAACAAAGAGCAGTAACATCCATCCCCGCCACGGCTGTGAATTCAGAATCAGAGCTAGCAGTGTGACCATGCCGTATATCAACAAAGAGCAGTAACATCCATCCCCGCCACGGCTGTGAATTCAGAATCAGAGCTAGCAGTGTGACCATGCCGTATATCAACAAAGAGCAGTAACATCCATCCCCGCCACGGCTGTGAATTCAGAATCAGAGCTAGCAGTGTGACCATGCCGTATATCAACAAAGAGCAGTAACATCCATCCCCGCCACGGCTGTGAATTCAGAATCAGAGCTAGCAGTGTGACCATGCCGTATATCAACAAAGAGCAGTAACATCCATCCCCGCCACGGCTGTGAATTCAGAATCAGAGCTAGCAGTGTGACCATGCCGTATATCAACAAAGAGCAGTAACATCCATCCCCGCCACGGCTGTGAATTCAGAATCAGAGCTAGCAGTGTGACCATGCCGTATATCAACAAAGAGCAGTAACATCCATCCCCGCCACGGCTGTGAATTCAGAATCAGAGCTAGCAGTGTGACCATGCCGTATATCAACAAAGAGCAGTAACATCCATCCCCGCCACGGCTGTGAATTCAGAATCAGAGCTAGCAGTGTGACCATGCCGTATATCAACAAAGAGCAGTAACATCCATCCCCGCCACGGCTGTGAATTCAGAATCAGAGCTAGCAGTGTGACCATGCCGTATATCAACAAAGAGCAGTAACATCCATCCCCGCCACGGCTGTGAATTCAGAATCAGAGCTAGCAGTGTGACCATGCCGTATATCAACAAAGAGCAGTAACATCCATCCCCGCCACGGCTGTGAATTCAGAATCAGAGCTAGCAGTGTGACCATGCCGTATATCAACAAAGAGCAGTAACATCCATCCCCGCCACGGCTGTGAATTCAGAATCAGAGCTAGCAGTGTGACCATGCCGTATATCAACAAAGAGCAGTAACATCCATCCCCGCCACGGCTGTGAATTCAGAATCAGAGCTAGCAGTGTGACCATGCCGTATATCAACAAAGAGCAGTAACATCCATCCCCGCCACGGCTGTGAATTCAGAATCAGAGCTAGCAGTGTGACCATGCTGTATATCAACAAAGAGCAGTAACATCCATCCCCGCCACGGCTGTGAATTCAGAATCAGAGCTAGCAGTGTGACCATGCCGTATATCAACAAAGAGCAGTAACATCCATCCCCGCCACGGCTGTGAATTCAGAATCAGAGCTAGCAGTGTGACCATGCCGTATATCAACAAAGAGCAGTAACATCCATCCCCGCCACGGCTGTGAATTCAGAATCAGAGCTAGCAGTGTGACCATGCCGTATATCAACAAAGAGCAGTAACATCCATCCCCGCCACGGCTGTGAATTCAGAATCAGAGCTAGCAGTGTGACCATGCCGTATATCAACAAAGAGCAGTAACATCCATCCCCGCCACGGCTGTGAATTCAGAATCAGAGCTAGCAGTGTGACCATGCCGTATATCAACAAAGAGCAGTAACATCCATCCCCGCCACGGCTGTGAATTCAGAATCAGAGCTAGCAGTGTGACCATGCCGTATATCAACAAAGAGCAGTAACATCCATCCCCGCCACGGCTGTGAATTCAGAATCAGAGCTAGCAGTGTGACCATGCCGTATATCAACAAAGAGCAGTAACATCCATCCCCGCCACGGCTGTGAATTCAGAATCAGAGCTAGCAGTGTGACCATGCCGTATATCAACAAAGAGCAGTAACATCCATCCCCGCCACGGCTGTGAATTCAGAATCAGAGCTAGCAGTGTGACCATGCCGTATATCAACAAAGAGCAGTAACATCCATCCCCGCCACGGCTGTGAATTCAGAATCAGAGCTAGCAGTGTGACCATGCCGTATATCAACAAAGAGCAGTAACATCCATCCCCGCCACGGCTGTGAATTCAGAATCAGAGCTAGCAGTGTGACCATGCCGTATATCAACAAAGAGCAGTAACATCCATCCCCGCCACGGCTGTGAATTCAGAATCAGAGCTAGCAGTGTGACCATGCCGTATATCAACAAAGAGCAGTAACATCCATCCCCGCCACGGCTGTGAATTCAGAATCAGAGCTAGCAGTGTGACCATGCCGTATATCAACAAAGAGCAGTAACATCCATCCCCGCCACGGCTGTGAATTCAGAATCAGAGCTAGCAGTGTGACCATGCCGTATATCAACAAAGAGCAGTAACATCCATCCCCGCCACGGCTGTGAATTCAGAATCAGAGCTAGCAGTGTGACCATGCCGTATATCAACAAAGAGCAGTAACATCCATCCCCGCCACGGCTGTGAATTCAGAATCAGAGCTAGCAGTGTGACCATGCCGTATATCAACAAAGAGCAGTAACATCCATCCCCGCCACGGCTGTGAATTCAGAATCAGAGCTAGCAGTGTGACCATGCCGTATATCAACAAAGAGCAGTAACATCCATCCCCGCCACGGCTGTGAATTCAGAATCAGAGCTAGCAGTGTGACCATGCTGTATATCAACAAAGAGCAGTAACATCCATCCCCGCCACGGCTGTGAATTCAGAATCAGAGCTAGCAGTGTGACCATGCCGTATATCAACAAAGAGCAGTAACATCCATCCCCGCCACGGCTGTGAATTCAGAATCAGAGCTAGCAGTGTGACCATGCTGTATATCAACAAAGAGCAGTAACATCCATCCCCGCCACGGCTGTGAATTCAGAATCAGAGCTAGCAGTGTGACCATGCCGTATATCAACAAAGAGCAGTAACATCCATCCCCGCCACGGCTGTGAATTCAGAATCAGAGCTAGCAGTGTGACCATGCTGTATATCAACAAAGAGCAGTAACATCCATCCCCGCCACGGCTGTGAATTCAGAATCAGAGCTAGCAGTGTGACCATGCCGTATATCAACAAAGAGCAGTAACATCCATCCCCGCCACGGCTGTGAATTCAGAATCAGAGCTAGCAGTGTGACCATGCCGTATATCAACAAAGAGCAGTAACATCCATCCCCGCCACGGCTGTGAATTCAGAATCAGAGCTAGCAGTGTGACCATGCTGTATATCAACAAAGAGCAGTAACATCCATCCCCGCCACGGCTGTGAATTCAGAATCAGAGCTAGCAGTGTGACCATGCTGTATATCAACAAAGAGCAGTAACATCCATCCCCGCCACGGCTGTGAATTCAGAATCAGAGCTAGCAGTGTGACCATGCCGTATATCAACAAAGAGCAGTAACATCCATCCCCGCCACGGCTGTGAATTCAGAATCAGAGCTAGCAGTGTGACCATGCCGTATATCAACAAAGAGCAGTAACATCCATCCCCGCCACGGCTGTGAATTCAGAATCAGAGCTAGCAGTGTGACCATGCCGTATATCAACAAAGAGCAGTAACATCCATCCCCGCCACGGCTGTGAATTCAGAATCAGAGCTAGCAGTGTGACCATGCCGTATATCAACAAAGAGCAGTAACATCCATCCCCGCCACGGCTGTGAATTCAGAATCAGAGCTAGCAGTGTGACCATGCCGTATATCAACAAAGAGCAGTAACATCCATCCCCGCCACGGCTGTGAATTCAGAATCAGAGCTAGCAGTGTGACCATGCTGTATATCAACAAAGAGCAGTAACATCCATCCCCGCCACGGCTGTGAATTCAGAATCAGAGCTAGCAGTGTGACCATGCCGTATATCAACAAAGAGCAGTAACATCCATCCCCGCCACGGCTGTGAATTCAGAATCAGAGCTAGCAGTGTGACCATGCCGTATATCAACAAAGAGCAGTAACATCCATCCCCGCCACGGCTGTGAATTCAGAATCAGAGCTAGCAGTGTGACCATGCCGTATATCAACAAAGAGCAGTAACATCCATCCCCGCCACGGCTGTGAATTCAGAATCAGAGCTAGCAGTGTGACCATGCCGTATATCAACAAAGAGCAGTAACATCCATCCCCGCCACGGCTGTGAATTCAGAATCAGAGCTAGCAGTGTGACCATGCCGTATATCAACAAAGAGCAGTAACATCCATCCCCGCCACGGCTGTGAATTCAGAATCAGAGCTAGCAGTGTGACCATGCCGTATATCAACAAAGAGCAGTAACATCCATCCCCGCCACGGCTGTGAATTCAGAATCAGAGCTAGCAGTGTGACCATGCCGTATATCAACAAAGAGCAGTAACATCCATCCCCGCCACGGCTGTGAATTCAGAATCAGAGCTAGCAGTGTGACCATGCTGTATATCAACAAAGAGCAGTAACATCCATCCCCGCCACGGCTGTGAATTCAGAATCAGAGCTAGCAGTGTGACCATGCCGTATATCAACAAAGAGCAGTAACATCCATCCCCGCCACGGCTGTGAATTCAGAATCAGAGCTAGCAGTGTGACCATGCCGTATATCAACAAAGAGCAGTAACATCCATCCCCGCCACGGCTGTGAATTCAGAATCAGAGCTAGCAGTGTGACCATGCCGTATATCAACAAAGAGCAGTAACATCCATCCCCGCCACGGCTGTGAATTCAGAATCAGAGCTAGCAGTGTGACCATGCCGTATATCAACAAAGAGCAGTAACATCCATCCCCGCCACGGCTGTGAATTCAGAATCAGAGCTAGCAGTGTGACCATGCCGTATATCAACAAAGAGCAGTAACATCCATCCCCGCCACGGCTGTGAATTCAGAATCAGAGCTAGCAGTGTGACCATGCCGTATATCAACAAAGAGCAGTAACATCCATCCCCGCCACGGCTGTGAATTCAGAATCAGAGCTAGCAGTGTGACCATGCCGTATATCAACAAAGAGCAGTAACATCCATCCCCGCCACGGCTGTGAATTCAGAATCAGAGCTAGCAGTGTGACCATGCCGTATATCAACAAAGAGCAGTAACATCCATCCCCGCCACGGCTGTGAATTCAGAATCAGAGCTAGCAGTGTGACCATGCCGTATATCAACAAAGAGCAGTAACATCCATCCCCGCCACGGCTGTGAATTCAGAATCAGAGCTAGCAGTGTGACCATGCTGTATATCAACAAAGAGCAGTAACATCCATCCCCGCCACGGCTGTGAATTCAGAATCAGAGCTAGCAGTGTGACCATGCTGTATATCAACAAAGAGCAGTAACATCCATCCCCGCCACGGCTGTGAATTCAGAATCAGAGCTAGCAGTGTGACCATGCCGTATATCAACAAAGAGCAGTAACATCCATCCCCGCCACGGCTGTGAATTCAGAATCAGAGCTAGCAGTGTGACCATGCCGTATATCAACAAAGAGCAGTAACATCCATCCCCGCCACGGCTGTGAATTCAGAATCAGAGCTAGCAGTGTGACCATGCTGTATATCAACAAAGAGCAGTAACATCCATCCCCGCCACGGCTGTGAATTCAGAATCAGAGCTAGCAGTGTGACCATGCCGTATATCAACAAAGAGCAGTAACATCCATCCCCGCCACGGCTGTGAATTCAGAATCAGAGCTAGCAGTGTGACCATGCCGTATATCAACAAAGAGCAGTAACATCCATCCCCGCCACGGCTGTGAATTCAGAATCAGAGCTAGCAGTGTGACCATGCCGTATATCAACAAAGAGCAGTAACATCCATCCCCGCCACGGCTGTGAATTCAGAATCAGAGCTAGCAGTGTGACCATGCCGTATATCAACAAAGAGCAGTAACATCCATCCCCGCCACGGCTGTGAATTCAGAATCAGAGCTAGCAGTGTGACCATGCCGTATATCAACAAAGAGCAGTAACATCCATCCCCGCCACGGCTGTGAATTCAGAATCAGAGCTAGCAGTGTGACCATGCCGTATATCAACAAAGAGCAGTAACATCCATCCCCGCCACGGCTGTGAATTCAGAATCAGAGCTAGCAGTGTGACCATGCCGTATATCAACAAAGAGCAGTAACATCCATCCCCGCCACGGCTGTGAATTCAGAATCAGAGCTAGCAGTGTGACCATGCTGTATATCAACAAAGAGCAGTAACATCCATCCCCGCCACGGCTGTGAATTCAGAATCAGAGCTAGCAGTGTGACCATGCTGTATATCAACAAAGAGCAGTAACATCCATCCCCGCCACGGCTGTGAATTCAGAATCAGAGCTAGCAGTGTGACCATGCCGTATATCAACAAAGAGCAGTAACATCCATCCCCGCCACGGCTGTGAATTCAGAATCAGAGCTAGCAGTGTGACCATGCCGTATATCAACAAAGAGCAGTAACATCCATCCCCGCCACGGCTGTGAATTCAGAATCAGAGCTAGCAGTGTGACCATGCCGTATATCAACAAAGAGCAGTAACATCCATCCCCGCCACGGCTGTGAATTCAGAATCAGAGCTAGCAGTGTGACCATGCCGTATATCAACAAAGAGCAGTAACATCCATCCCCGCCACGGCTGTGAATTCAGAATCAGAGCTAGCAGTGTGACCATGCCGTATATCAACAAAGAGCAGTAACATCCATCCCCGCCACGGCTGTGAATTCAGAATCAGAGCTAGCAGTGTGACCATGCCGTATATCAACAAAGAGCAGTAACATCCATCCCCGCCACGGCTGTGAATTCAGAATCAGAGCTAGCAGTGTGACCATGCTGTATATCAACAAAGAGCAGTAACATCCATCCCCGCCACGGCTGTGAATTCAGAATCAGAGCTAGCAGTGTGACCATGCCGTATATCAACAAAGAGCAGTAACATCCATCCCCGCCACGGCTGTGAATTCAGAATCAGAGCTAGCAGTGTGACCATGCCGTATATCAACAAAGAGCAGTAACATCCATCCCCGCCACGGCTGTGAATTCAGAATCAGAGCTAGCAGTGTGACCATGCCGTATATCAACAAAGAGCAGTAACATCCATCCCCGCCACGGCTGTGAATTCAGAATCAGAGCTAGCAGTGTGACCATGCCGTATATCAACAAAGAGCAGTAACATCCATCCCCGCCACGGCTGTGAATTCAGAATCAGAGCTAGCAGTGTGACCATGCCGTATATCAACAAAGAGCAGTAACATCCATCCCCGCCACGGCTGTGAATTCAGAATCAGAGCTAGCAGTGTGACCATGCCGTATATCAACAAAGAGCAGTAACATCCATCCCCGCCACGGCTGTGAATTCAGAATCAGAGCTAGCAGTGTGACCATGCTGTATATCAACAAAGAGCAGTAACATCCATCCCCGCCACGGCTGTGAATTCAGAATCAGAGCTAGCAGTGTGACCATGCCGTATATCAACAAAGAGCAGTAACATCCATCCCCGCCACGGCTGTGAATTCAGAATCAGAGCTAGCAGTGTGACCATGCCGTATATCAACAAAGAGCAGTAACATCCATCCCCGCCACGGCTGTGAATTCAGAATCAGAGCTAGCAGTGTGACCATGCCGTATATCAACAAAGAGCAGTAACATCCATCCCCGCCACGGCTGTGAATTCAGAATCAGAGCTAGCAGTGTGACCATGCCGTATATCAACAAAGAGCAGTAACATCCATCCCCGCCACGGCTGTGAATTCAGAATCAGAGCTAGCAGTGTGACCATGCCGTATATCAACAAAGAGCAGTAACATCCATCCCCGCCACGGCTGTGAATTCAGAATCAGAGCTAGCAGTGTGACCATGCCGTATATCAACAAAGAGCAGTAACATCCATCCCCGCCACGGCTGTGAATTCAGAATCAGAGCTAGCAGTGTGACCATGCCGTATATCAACAAAGAGCAGTAACATCCATCCCCGCCACGGCTGTGAATTCAGAATCAGAGCTAGCAGTGTGACCATGCCGTATATCAACAAAGAGCAGTAACATCCATCCCCGCCACGGCTGTGAATTCAGAATCAGAGCTAGCAGTGTGACCATGCCGTATATCAACAAAGAGCAGTAACATCCATCCCCGCCACGGCTGTGAATTCAGAATCAGAGCTAGCAGTGTGACCATGCTGTATATCAACAAAGAGCAGTAACATCCATCCCCGCCACGGCTGTGAATTCAGAATCAGAGCTAGCAGTGTGACCATGCCGTATATCAACAAAGAGCAGTAACATCCATCCCCGCCACGGCTGTGAATTCAGAATCAGAGCTAGCAGTGTGACCATGCTGTATATCAACAAAGAGCAGTAACATCCATCCCCGCCACGGCTGTGAATTCAGAATCAGAGCTAGCAGTGTGACCATGCCGTATATCAACAAAGAGCAGTAACATCCATCCCCGCCACGGCTGTGAATTCAGAATCAGAGCTAGCAGTGTGACCATGCCGTATATCAACAAAGAGCAGTAACATCCATCCCCGCCACGGCTGTGAATTCAGAATCAGAGCTAGCAGTGTGACCATGCCGTATATCAACAAAGAGCAGTAACATCCATCCCCGCCACGGCTGTGAATTCAGAATCAGAGCTAGCAGTGTGACCATGCTGTATATCAACAAAGAGCAGTAACATCCATCCCCGCCACGGCTGTGAATTCAGAATCAGAGCTAGCAGTGTGACCATGCCGTATATCAACAAAGAGCAGTAACATCCATCCCCGCCACGGCTGTGAATTCAGAATCAGAGCTAGCAGTGTGACCATGCCGTATATCAACAAAGAGCAGTAACATCCATCCCCGCCACGGCTGTGAATTCAGAATCAGAGCTAGCAGTGTGACCATGCCGTATATCAACAAAGAGCAGTAACATCCATCCCCGCCACGGCTGTGAATTCAGAATCAGAGCTAGCAGTGTGACCATGCTGTATATCAACAAAGAGCAGTAACATCCATCCCCGCCACGGCTGTGAATTCAGAATCAGAGCTAGCAGTGTGACCATGCCGTATATCAACAAAGAGCAGTAACATCCATCCCCGCCACGGCTGTGAATTCAGAATCAGAGCTAGCAGTGTGACCATGCCGTATATCAACAAAGAGCAGTAACATCCATCCCCGCCACGGCTGTGAATTCAGAATCAGAGCTAGCAGTGTGACCATGCCGTATATCAACAAAGAGCAGTAACATCCATCCCCGCCACGGCTGTGAATTCAGAATCAGAGCTAGCAGTGTGACCATGCCGTATATCAACAAAGAGCAGTAACATCCATCCCCGCCACGGCTGTGAATTCAGAATCAGAGCTAGCAGTGTGACCATGCCGTATATCAACAAAGAGCAGTAACATCCATCCCCGCCACGGCTGTGAATTCAGAATCAGAGCTAGCAGTGTGACCATGCTGTATATCAACAAAGAGCAGTAACATCCATCCCCGCCACGGCTGTGAATTCAGAATCAGAGCTAGCAGTGTGACCATGCCGTATATCAACAAAGAGCAGTAACATCCATCCCCGCCACGGCTGTGAATTCAGAATCAGAGCTAGCAGTGTGACCATGCCGTATATCAACAAAGAGCAGTAACATCCATCCCCGCCACGGCTGTGAATTCAGAATCAGAGCTAGCAGTGTGACCATGCCGTATATCAACAAAGAGCAGTAACATCCATCCCCGCCACGGCTGTGAATTCAGAATCAGAGCTAGCAGTGTGACCATGCCGTATATCAACAAAGAGCAGTAACATCCATCCCCGCCACGGCTGTGAATTCAGAATCAGAGCTAGCAGTGTGACCATGCTGTATATCAACAAAGAGCAGTAACATCCATCCCCGCCACGGCTGTGAATTCAGAATCAGAGCTAGCAGTGTGACCATGCCGTATATCAACAAAGAGCAGTAACATCCATCCCCGCCACGGCTGTGAATTCAGAATCAGAGCTAGCAGTGTGACCATGCCGTATATCAACAAAGAGCAGTAACATCCATCCCCGCCACGGCTGTGAATTCAGAATCAGAGCTAGCAGTGTGACCATGCCGTATATCAACAAAGAGCAGTAACATCCATCCCCGCCACGGCTGTGAATTCAGAATCAGAGCTAGCAGTGTGACCATGCCGTATATCAACAAAGAGCAGTAACATCCATCCCCGCCACGGCTGTGAATTCAGAATCAGAGCTAGCAGTGTGACCATGCCGTATATCAACAAAGAGCAGTAACATCCATCCCCGCCACGGCTGTGAATTCAGAATCAGAGCTAGCAGTGTGACCATGCTGTATATCAACAAAGAGCAGTAACATCCATCCCCGCCACGGCTGTGAATTCAGAATCAGAGCTAGCAGTGTGACCATGCCGTATATCAACAAAGAGCAGTAACATCCATCCCCGCCACGGCTGTGAATTCAGAATCAGAGCTAGCAGTGTGACCATGCTGTATATCAACAAAGAGCAGTAACATCCATCCCCGCCACGGCTGTGAATTCAGAATCAGAGCTAGCAGTGTGACCATGCTGTATATCAACAAAGAGCAGTAACATCCATCCCCGCCACGGCTGTGAATTCAGAATCAGAGCTAGCAGTGTGACCATGCCGTATATCAACAAAGAGCAGTAACATCCATCCCCGCCACGGCTGTGAATTCAGAATCAGAGCTAGCAGTGTGACCATGCCGTATATCAACAAAGAGCAGTAACATCCATCCCCGCCACGGCTGTGAATTCAGAATCAGAGCTAGCAGTGTGACCATGCCGTATATCAACAAAGAGCAGTAACATCCATCCCCGCCACGGCTGTGAATTCAGAATCAGAGCTAGCAGTGTGACCATGCCGTATATCAACAAAGAGCAGTAACATCCATCCCCGCCACGGCTGTGAATTCAGAATCAGAGCTAGCAGTGTGACCATGCCGTATATCAACAAAGAGCAGTAACATCCATCCCCGCCACGGCTGTGAATTCAGAATCAGAGCTAGCAGTGTGACCATGCCGTATATCAACAAAGAGCAGTAACATCCATCCCCGCCACGGCTGTGAATTCAGAATCAGAGCTAGCAGTGTGACCATGCCGTATATCAACAAAGAGCAGTAACATCCATCCCCGCCACGGCTGTGAATTCAGAATCAGAGCTAGCAGTGTGACCATGCTGTATATCAACAAAGAGCAGTAACATCCATCCCCGCCACGGCTGTGAATTCAGAATCAGAGCTAGCAGTGTGACCATGCCGTATATCAACAAAGAGCAGTAACATCCATCCCCGCCACGGCTGTGAATTCAGAATCAGAGCTAGCAGTGTGACCATGCCGTATATCAACAAAGAGCAGTAACATCCATCCCCGCCACGGCTGTGAATTCAGAATCAGAGCTAGCAGTGTGACCATGCTGTATATCAACAAAGAGCAGTAACATCCATCCCCGCCACGGCTGTGAATTCAGAATCAGAGCTAGCAGTGTGACCATGCCGTATATCAACAAAGAGCAGTAACATCCATCCCCGCCACGGCTGTGAATTCAGAATCAGAGCTAGCAGTGTGACCATGCCGTATATCAACAAAGAGCAGTAACATCCATCCCCGCCACGGCTGTGAATTCAGAATCAGAGCTAGCAGTGTGACCATGCTGTATATCAACAAAGAGCAGTAACATCCATCCCCGCCACGGCTGTGAATTCAGAATCAGAGCTAGCAGTGTGACCATGCCGTATATCAACAAAGAGCAGTAACATCCATCCCCGCCACGGCTGTGAATTCAGAATCAGAGCTAGCAGTGTGACCATGCCGTATATCAACAAAGAGCAGTAACATCCATCCCCGCCACGGCTGTGAATTCAGAATCAGAGCTAGCAGTGTGACCATGCCGTATATCAACAAAGAGCAGTAACATCCATCCCCGCCACGGCTGTGAATTCAGAATCAGAGCTAGCAGTGTGACCATGCCGTATATCAACAAAGAGCAGTAACATCCATCCCCGCCACGGCTGTGAATTCAGAATCAGAGCTAGCAGTGTGACCATGCCGTATATCAACAAAGAGCAGTAACATCCATCCCCGCCACGGCTGTGAATTCAGAATCAGAGCTAGCAGTGTGACCATGCCGTATATCAACAAAGAGCAGTAACATCCATCCCCGCCACGGCTGTGAATTCAGAATCAGAGCTAGCAGTGTGACCATGCCGTATATCAACAAAGAGCAGTAACATCCATCCCCGCCACGGCTGTGAATTCAGAATCAGAGCTAGCAGTGTGACCATGCTGTATATCAACAAAGAGCAGTAACATCCATCCCCGCCACGGCTGTGAATTCAGAATCAGAGCTAGCAGTGTGACCATGCCGTATATCAACAAAGAGCAGTAACATCCATCCCCGCCACGGCTGTGAATTCAGAATCAGAGCTAGCAGTGTGACCATGCCGTATATCAACAAAGAGCAGTAACATCCATCCCCGCCACGGCTGTGAATTCAGAATCAGAGCTAGCAGTGTGACCATGCCGTATATCAACAAAGAGCAGTAACATCCATCCCCGCCACGGCTGTGAATTCAGAATCAGAGCTAGCAGTGTGACCATGCCGTATATCAACAAAGAGCAGTAACATCCATCCCCGCCACGGCTGTGAATTCAGAATCAGAGCTAGCAGTGTGACCATGCCGTATATCAACAAAGAGCAGTAACATCCATCCCCGCCACGGCTGTGAATTCAGAATCAGAGCTAGCAGTGTGACCATGCTGTATATCAACAAAGAGCAGTAACATCCATCCCCGCCACGGCTGTGAATTCAGAATCAGAGCTAGCAGTGTGACCATGCCGTATATCAACAAAGAGCAGTAACATCCATCCCCGCCACGGCTGTGAATTCAGAATCAGAGCTAGCAGTGTGACCATGCCGTATATCAACAAAGAGCAGTAACATCCATCCCCGCCACGGCTGTGAATTCAGAATCAGAGCTAGCAGTGTGACCATGCCGTATATCAACAAAGAGCAGTAACATCCATCCCCGCCACGGCTGTGAATTCAGAATCAGAGCTAGCAGTGTGACCATGCCGTATATCAACAAAGAGCAGTAACATCCATCCCCGCCACGGCTGTGAATTCAGAATCAGAGCTAGCAGTGTGACCATGCCGTATATCAACAAAGAGCAGTAACATCCATCCCCGCCACGGCTGTGAATTCAGAATCAGAGCTAGCAGTGTGACCATGCCGTATATCAACAAAGAGCAGTAACATCCATCCCCGCCACGGCTGTGAATTCAGAATCAGAGCTAGCAGTGTGACCATGCCGTATATCAACAAAGAGCAGTAACATCCATCCCCGCCACGGCTGTGAATTCAGAATCAGAGCTAGCAGTGTGACCATGCCGTATATCAACAAAGAGCAGTAACATCCATCCCCGCCACGGCTGTGAATTCAGAATCAGAGCTAGCAGTGTGACCATGCCGTATATCAACAAAGAGCAGTAACATCCATCCCCGCCACGGCTGTGAATTCAGAATCAGAGCTAGCAGTGTGACCATGCCGTATATCAACAAAGAGCAGTAACATCCATCCCCGCCACGGCTGTGAATTCAGAATCAGAGCTAGCAGTGTGACCATGCCGTATATCAACAAAGAGCAGTAACATCCATCCCCGCCACGGCTGTGAATTCAGAATCAGAGCTAGCAGTGTGACCATGCCGTATATCAACAAAGAGCAGTAACATCCATCCCCGCCACGGCTGTGAATTCAGAATCAGAGCTAGCAGTGTGACCATGCCGTATATCAACAAAGAGCAGTAACATCCATCCCCGCCACGGCTGTGAATTCAGAATCAGAGCTAGCAGTGTGACCATGCCGTATATCAACAAAGAGCAGTAACATCCATCCCCGCCACGGCTGTGAATTCAGAATCAGAGCTAGCAGTGTGACCATGCCGTATATCAACAAAGAGCAGTAACATCCATCCCCGCCACGGCTGTGAATTCAGAATCAGAGCTAGCAGTGTGACCATGCCGTATATCAACAAAGAGCAGTAACATCCATCCCCGCCACGGCTGTGAATTCAGAATCAGAGCTAGCAGTGTGACCATGCCGTATATCAACAAAGAGCAGTAACATCCATCCCCGCCACGGCTGTGAATTCAGAATCAGAGCTAGCAGTGTGACCATGCCGTATATCAACAAAGAGCAGTAACATCCATCCCCGCCACGGCTGTGAATTCAGAATCAGAGCTAGCAGTGTGACCATGCCGTATATCAACAAAGAGCAGTAACATCCATCCCCGCCACGGCTGTGAATTCAGAATCAGAGCTAGCAGTGTGACCATGCCGTATATCAACAAAGAGCAGTAACATCCATCCCCGCCACGGCTGTGAATTCAGAATCAGAGCTAGCAGTGTGACCATGCCGTATATCAACAAAGAGCAGTAACATCCATCCCCGCCACGGCTGTGAATTCAGAATCAGAGCTAGCAGTGTGACCATGCTGTATATCAACAAAGAGCAGTAACATCCATCCCCGCCACGGCTGTGAATTCAGAATCAGAGCTAGCAGTGTGACCATGCCGTATATCAACAAAGAGCAGTAACATCCATCCCCGCCACGGCTGTGAATTCAGAATCAGAGCTAGCAGTGTGACCATGCCGTATATCAACAAAGAGCAGTAACATCCATCCCCGCCACGGCTGTGAATTCAGAATCAGAGCTAGCAGTGTGACCATGCCGTATATCAACAAAGAGCAGTAACATCCATCCCCGCCACGGCTGTGAATTCAGAATCAGAGCTAGCAGTGTGACCATGCCGTATATCAACAAAGAGCAGTAACATCCATCCCCGCCACGGCTGTGAATTCAGAATCAGAGCTAGCAGTGTGACCATGCCGTATATCAACAAAGAGCAGTAACATCCATCCCCGCCACGGCTGTGAATTCAGAATCAGAGCTAGCAGTGTGACCATGCCGTATATCAACAAAGAGCAGTAACATCCATCCCCGCCACGGCTGTGAATTCAGAATCAGAGCTAGCAGTGTGACCATGCCGTATATCAACAAAGAGCAGTAACATCCATCCCCGCCACGGCTGTGAATTCAGAATCAGAGCTAGCAGTGTGACCATGCCGTATATCAACAAAGAGCAGTAACATCCATCCCCGCCACGGCTGTGAATTCAGAATCAGAGCTAGCAGTGTGACCATGCCGTATATCAACAAAGAGCAGTAACATCCATCCCCGCCACGGCTGTGAATTCAGAATCAGAGCTAGCAGTGTGACCATGCCGTATATCAACAAAGAGCAGTAACATCCATCCCCGCCACGGCTGTGAATTCAGAATCAGAGCTAGCAGTGTGACCATGCCGTATATCAACAAAGAGCAGTAACATCCATCCCCGCCACGGCTGTGAATTCAGAATCAGAGCTAGCAGTGTGACCATGCCGTATATCAACAAAGAGCAGTAACATCCATCCCCGCCACGGCTGTGAATTCAGAATCAGAGCTAGCAGTGTGACCATGCTGTATATCAACAAAGAGCAGTAACATCCATCCCCGCCACGGCTGTGAATTCAGAATCAGAGCTAGCAGTGTGACCATGCCGTATATCAACAAAGAGCAGTAACATCCATCCCCGCCACGGCTGTGAATTCAGAATCAGAGCTAGCAGTGTGACCATGCCGTATATCAACAAAGAGCAGTAACATCCATCCCCGCCACGGCTGTGAATTCAGAATCAGAGCTAGCAGTGTGACCATGCCGTATATCAACAAAGAGCAGTAACATCCATCCCCGCCACGGCTGTGAATTCAGAATCAGAGCTAGCAGTGTGACCATGCCGTATATCAACAAAGAGCAGTAACATCCATCCCCGCCACGGCTGTGAATTCAGAATCAGAGCTAGCAGTGTGACCATGCCGTATATCAACAAAGAGCAGTAACATCCATCCCCGCCACGGCTGTGAATTCAGAATCAGAGCTAGCAGTGTGACCATGCCGTATATCAACAAAGAGCAGTAACATCCATCCCCGCCACGGCTGTGAATTCAGAATCAGAGCTAGCAGTGTGACCATGCCGTATATCAACAAAGAGCAGTAACATCCATCCCCGCCACGGCTGTGAATTCAGAATCAGAGCTAGCAGTGTGACCATGCCGTATATCAACAAAGAGCAGTAACATCCATCCCCGCCACGGCTGTGAATTCAGAATCAGAGCTAGCAGTGTGACCATGCCGTATATCAACAAAGAGCAGTAACATCCATCCCCGCCACGGCTGTGAATTCAGAATCAGAGCTAGCAGTGTGACCATGCCGTATATCAACAAAGAGCAGTAACATCCATCCCCGCCACGGCTGTGAATTCAGAATCAGAGCTAGCAGTGTGACCATGCTGTATATCAACAAAGAGCAGTAACATCCATCCCCGCCACGGCTGTGAATTCAGAATCAGAGCTAGCAGTGTGACCATGCCGTATATCAACAAAGAGCAGTAACATCCATCCCCGCCACGGCTGTGAATTCAGAATCAGAGCTAGCAGTGTGACCATGCCGTATATCAACAAAGAGCAGTAACATCCATCCCCGCCACGGCTGTGAATTCAGAATCAGAGCTAGCAGTGTGACCATGCTGTATATCAACAAAGAGCAGTAACATCCATCCCCGCCACGGCTGTGAATTCAGAATCAGAGCTAGCAGTGTGACCATGCCGTATATCAACAAAGAGCAGTAACATCCATCCCCGCCACGGCTGTGAATTCAGAATCAGAGCTAGCAGTGTGACCATGCTGTATATCAACAAAGAGCAGTAACATCCATCCCCGCCACGGCTGTGAATTCAGAATCAGAGCTAGCAGTGTGACCATGCCGTATATCAACAAAGAGCAGTAACATCCATCCCCGCCACGGCTGTGAATTCAGAATCAGAGCTAGCAGTGTGACCATGCCGTATATCAACAAAGAGCAGTAACATCCATCCCCGCCACGGCTGTGAATTCAGAATCAGAGCTAGCAGTGTGACCATGCCGTATATCAACAAAGAGCAGTAACATCCATCCCCGCCACGGCTGTGAATTCAGAATCAGAGCTAGCAGTGTGACCATGCCGTATATCAACAAAGAGCAGTAACATCCATCCCCGCCACGGCTGTGAATTCAGAATCAGAGCTAGCAGTGTGACCATGCCGTATATCAACAAAGAGCAGTAACATCCATCCCCGCCACGGCTGTGAATTCAGAATCAGAGCTAGCAGTGTGACCATGCCGTATATCAACAAAGAGCAGTAACATCCATCCCCGCCACGGCTGTGAATTCAGAATCAGAGCTAGCAGTGTGACCATGCCGTATATCAACAAAGAGCAGTAACATCCATCCCCGCCACGGCTGTGAATTCAGAATCAGAGCTAGCAGTGTGACCATGCCGTATATCAACAAAGAGCAGTAACATCCATCCCCGCCACGGCTGTGAATTCAGAATCAGAGCTAGCAGTGTGACCATGCCGTATATCAACAAAGAGCAGTAACATCCATCCCCGCCACGGCTGTGAATTCAGAATCAGAGCTAGCAGTGTGACCATGCCGTATATCAACAAAGAGCAGTAACATCCATCCCCGCCACGGCTGTGAATTCAGAATCAGAGCTAGCAGTGTGACCATGCCGTATATCAACAAAGAGCAGTAACATCCATCCCCGCCACGGCTGTGAATTCAGAATCAGAGCTAGCAGTGTGACCATGCCGTATATCAACAAAGAGCAGTAACATCCATCCCCGCCACGGCTGTGAATTCAGAATCAGAGCTAGCAGTGTGACCATGCCGTATATCAACAAAGAGCAGTAACATCCATCCCCGCCACGGCTGTGAATTCAGAATCAGAGCTAGCAGTGTGACCATGCCGTATATCAACAAAGAGCAGTAACATCCATCCCCGCCACGGCTGTGAATTCAGAATCAGAGCTAGCAGTGTGACCATGCCGTATATCAACAAAGAGCAGTAACATCCATCCCCGCCACGGCTGTGAATTCAGAATCAGAGCTAGCAGTGTGACCATGCCGTATATCAACAAAGAGCAGTAACATCCATCCCCGCCACGGCTGTGAATTCAGAATCAGAGCTAGCAGTGTGACCATGCCGTATATCAACAAAGAGCAGTAACATCCATCCCCGCCACGGCTGTGAATTCAGAATCAGAGCTAGCAGTGTGACCATGCCGTATATCAACAAAGAGCAGTAACATCCATCCCCGCCACGGCTGTGAATTCAGAATCAGAGCTAGCAGTGTGACCATGCCGTATATCAACAAAGAGCAGTAACATCCATCCCCGCCACGGCTGTGAATTCAGAATCAGAGCTAGCAGTGTGACCATGCCGTATATCAACAAAGAGCAGTAACATCCATCCCCGCCACGGCTGTGAATTCAGAATCAGAGCTAGCAGTGTGACCATGCTGTATATCAACAAAGAGCAGTAACATCCATCCCCGCCACGGCTGTGAATTCAGAATCAGAGCTAGCAGTGTGACCATGCCGTATATCAACAAAGAGCAGTAACATCCATCCCCGCCACGGCTGTGAATTCAGAATCAGAGCTAGCAGTGTGACCATGCCGTATATCAACAAAGAGCAGTAACATCCATCCCCGCCACGGCTGTGAATTCAGAATCAGAGCTAGCAGTGTGACCATGCCGTATATCAACAAAGAGCAGTAACATCCATCCCCGCCACGGCTGTGAATTCAGAATCAGAGCTAGCAGTGTGACCATGCCGTATATCAACAAAGAGCAGTAACATCCATCCCCGCCACGGCTGTGAATTCAGAATCAGAGCTAGCAGTGTGACCATGCCGTATATCAACAAAGAGCAGTAACATCCATCCCCGCCACGGCTGTGAATTCAGAATCAGAGCTAGCAGTGTGACCATGCCGTATATCAACAAAGAGCAGTAACATCCATCCCCGCCACGGCTGTGAATTCAGAATCAGAGCTAGCAGTGTGACCATGCCGTATATCAACAAAGAGCAGTAACATCCATCCCCGCCACGGCTGTGAATTCAGAATCAGAGCTAGCAGTGTGACCATGCCGTATATCAACAAAGAGCAGTAACATCCATCCCCGCCACGGCTGTGAATTCAGAATCAGAGCTAGCAGTGTGACCATGCCGTATATCAACAAAGAGCAGTAACATCCATCCCCGCCACGGCTGTGAATTCAGAATCAGAGCTAGCAGTGTGACCATGCTGTATATCAACAAAGAGCAGTAACATCCATCCCCGCCACGGCTGTGAATTCAGAATCAGAGCTAGCAGTGTGACCATGCCGTATATCAACAAAGAGCAGTAACATCCATCCCCGCCACGGCTGTGAATTCAGAATCAGAGCTAGCAGTGTGACCATGCTGTATATCAACAAAGAGCAGTAACATCCATCCCCGCCACGGCTGTGAATTCAGAATCAGAGCTAGCAGTGTGACCATGCCGTATATCAACAAAGAGCAGTAACATCCATCCCCGCCACGGCTGTGAATTCAGAATCAGAGCTAGCAGTGTGACCATGCTGTATATCAACAAAGAGCAGTAACATCCATCCCCGCCACGGCTGTGAATTCAGAATCAGAGCTAGCAGTGTGACCATGCCGTATATCAACAAAGAGCAGTAACATCCATCCCCGCCACGGCTGTGAATTCAGAATCAGAGCTAGCAGTGTGACCATGCCGTATATCAACAAAGAGCAGTAACATCCATCCCCGCCACGGCTGTGAATTCAGAATCAGAGCTAGCAGTGTGACCATGCCGTATATCAACAAAGAGCAGTAACATCCATCCCCGCCACGGCTGTGAATTCAGAATCAGAGCTAGCAGTGTGACCATGCCGTATATCAACAAAGAGCAGTAACATCCATCCCCGCCACGGCTGTGAATTCAGAATCAGAGCTAGCAGTGTGACCATGCCGTATATCAACAAAGAGCAGTAACATCCATCCCCGCCACGGCTGTGAATTCAGAATCAGAGCTAGCAGTGTGACCATGCCGTATATCAACAAAGAGCAGTAACATCCATCCCCGCCACGGCTGTGAATTCAGAATCAGAGCTAGCAGTGTGACCATGCCGTATATCAACAAAGAGCAGTAACATCCATCCCCGCCACGGCTGTGAATTCAGAATCAGAGCTAGCAGTGTGACCATGCCGTATATCAACAAAGAGCAGTAACATCCATCCCCGCCACGGCTGTGAATTCAGAATCAGAGCTAGCAGTGTGACCATGCTGTATATCAACAAAGAGCAGTAACATCCATCCCCGCCACGGCTGTGAATTCAGAATCAGAGCTAGCAGTGTGACCATGCCGTATATCAACAAAGAGCAGTAACATCCATCCCCGCCACGGCTGTGAATTCAGAATCAGAGCTAGCAGTGTGACCATGCTGTATATCAACAAAGAGCAGTAACATCCATCCCCG
This sequence comes from Acipenser oxyrinchus oxyrinchus, assembly GCA_030684275.1. Lineage (NCBI taxonomy): Eukaryota > Metazoa > Chordata > Actinopteri > Acipenseriformes > Acipenseridae > Acipenser > Acipenser oxyrinchus. Next base: position 17,758,599 of record CM060254.1, on the reverse strand, counting down.
CCACGGCTGTGAATTCAGAATCAGAGCTAGCAGTGTGACCATGCCGTATATCAACAAAGAGCAGTAACATCCATCCCCGCCACGGCTGTGAATTCAGAATCAGAGCTAGCAGTGTGACCATGCCGTATATCAACAAAGAGCAGTAACATCCATCCCCGCCACGGCTGTGAATTCAGAATCAGAGCTAGCAGTGTGACCATGCCGTATATCAACAAAGAGCAGTAACATCCATCCCCGCCACGGCTGTGAATTCAGAATCAGAGCTAGCAGTGTGACCATGCCGTATATCAACAAAGAGCAGTAACATCCATCCCCGCCACGGCTGTGAATTCAGAATCAGAGCTAGCAGTGTGACCATGCCGTATATCAACAAAGAGCAGTAACATCCATCCCCGCCACGGCTGTGAATTCAGAATCAGAGCTAGCAGTGTGACCATGCCGTATATCAACAAAGAGCAGTAACATCCATCCCCGCCACGGCTGTGAATTCAGAATCAGAGCTAGCAGTGTGACCATGCCGTATATCAACAAAGAGCAGTAACATCCATCCCCGCCACGGCTGTGAATTCAGAATCAGAGCTAGCAGTGTGACCATGCCGTATATCAACAAAGAGCAGTAACATCCATCCCCGCCACGGCTGTGAATTCAGAATCAGAGCTAGCAGTGTGACCATGCCGTATATCAACAAAGAGCAGTAACATCCATCCCCGCCACGGCTGTGAATTCAGAATCAGAGCTAGCAGTGTGACCATGCTGTATATCAACAAAGAGCAGTAACATCCATCCCCGCCACGGCTGTGAATTCAGAATCAGAGCTAGCAGTGTGACCATGCTGTATATCAACAAAGAGCAGTAACATCCATCCCCGCCACGGCTGTGAATTCAGAATCAGAGCTAGCAGTGTGACCATGCCGTATATCAACAAAGAGCAGTAACATCCATCCCCGCCACGGCTGTGAATTCAGAATCAGAGCTAGCAGTGTGACCATGCTGTATATCAACAAAGAGCAGTAACATCCATCCCCGCCACGGCTGTGAATTCAGAATCAGAGCTAGCAGTGTGACCATGCCGTATATCAACAAAGAGCAGTAACATCCATCCCCGCCACGGCTGTGAATTCAGAATCAGAGCTAGCAGTGTGACCATGCTGTATATCAACAAAGAGCAGTAACATCCATCCCCGCCACGGCTGTGAATTCAGAATCAGAGCTAGCAGTGTGACCATGCCGTATATCAACAAAGAGCAGTAACATCCATCCCCGCCACGGCTGTGAATTCAGAATCAGAGCTAGCAGTGTGACCATGCCGTATATCAACAAAGAGCAGTAACATCCATCCCCGCCACGGCTGTGAATTCAGAATCAGAGCTAGCAGTGTGACCATGCCGTATATCAACAAAGAGCAGTAACATCCATCCCCGCCACGGCTGTGAATTCAGAATCAGAGCTAGCAGTGTGACCATGCCGTATATCAACAAAGAGCAGTAACATCCATCCCCGCCACGGCTGTGAATTCAGAATCAGAGCTAGCAGTGTGACCATGCCGTATATCAACAAAGAGCAGTAACATCCATCCCCGCCACGGCTGTGAATTCAGAATCAGAGCTAGCAGTGTGACCATGCCGTATATCAACAAAGAGCAGTAACATCCATCCCCGCCACGGCTGTGAATTCAGAATCAGAGCTAGCAGTGTGACCGTGCTGTATATCAACAAAGAGCAGTAACATCCATCCCCGCCACGGCTGTGAATTCAGAAACAGAGCTAGCAGTGTGACCATGCCGTATATCAACAAAGAGCAGTAACATCCATCCCCGCCACGGCTGTGAATTCAGAATCAGAGCTAGCAGTGTGACCATGCCGTATATCAACAAAGAGCAGTAACATCCATCCCCGCCACGGCTGTGAATTCAGAATCAGAGCTAGCAGTGTGACCATGCTGTATATCAACAAAGAGCAGTAACATCCATCCCCGCCACGGCTGTGAATTCAGAATCAGAGCTAGCAGTGTGACCATGCCGTATATCAACAAAGAGCAGTAACATCCATCCCCGCCACGGCTGTGAATTCAGAATCAGAGCTAGCAGTGTGACCATGCCGTATATCAACAAAGAGCAGTAACATCCATCCCCGCCACGGCTGTGAATTCAGAATCAGAGCTAGCAGTGTGACCATGCCGTATATCAACAAAGAGCAGTAACATCCATCCCCGCCACGGCTGTGAATTCAGAATCAGAGCTAGCAGTGTGACCATGCCGTATATCAACAAAGAGCAGTAACATCCATCCCCGCCACGGCTGTGAATTCAGAATCAGAGCTAGCAGTGTGACCATGCCGTATATCAACAAAGAGCAGTAACATCCATCCCCGCCACGGCTGTGAATTCAGAATCAGAGCTAGCAGTGTGACCATGCTGTATATCAACAAAGAGCAGTAACATCCATCCCCGCCACGGCTGTGAATTCAGAATCAGAGCTAGCAGTGTGACCATGCCGTATATCAACAAAGAGCAGTAACATCCATCCCCGCCACGGCTGTGAATTCAGAATCAGAGCTAGCAGTGTGACCATGCCGTATATCAACAAAGAGCAGTAACATCCATCCCCGCCACGGCTGTGAATTCAGAATCAGAGCTAGCAGTGTGACCATGCCGTATATCAACAAAGAGCAGTAACATCCATCCCCGCCACGGCTGTGAATTCAGAATCAGAGCTAGCAGTGTGACCATGCCGTATATCAACAAAGAGCAGTAACATCCATCCCCGCCACGGCTGTGAATTCAGAATCAGAGCTAGCAGTGTGACCATGCCGTATATCAACAAAGAGCAGTAACATCCATCCCCGCCACGGCTGTGAATTCAGAATCAGAGCTAGCAGTGTGACCATGCCGTATATCAACAAAGAGCAGTAACATCCATCCCCGCCACGGCTGTGAATTCAGAATCAGAGCTAGCAGTGTGACCATGCCGTATATCAACAAAGAGCAGTAACATCCATCCCCGCCACGGCTGTGAATTCAGAATCAGAGCTAGCAGTGTGACCATGCCGTATATCAACAAAGAGCAGTAACATCCATCCCCGCCACGGCTGTGAATTCAGAATCAGAGCTAGCAGTGTGACCATGCCGTATATCAACAAAGAGCAGTAACATCCATCCCCGCCACGGCTGTGAATTCAGAATCAGAGCTAGCAGTGTGACCATGCCGTATATCAACAAAGAGCAGTAACATCCATCCCCGCCACGGCTGTGAATTCAGAATCAGAGCTAGCAGTGTGACCATGCCGTATATCAACAAAGAGCAGTAACATCCATCCCCGCCACGGCTGTGAATTCAGAATCAGAGCTAGCAGTGTGACCATGCCGTATATCAACAAAGAGCAGTAACATCCATCCCCGCCACGGCTGTGAATTCAGAATCAGAGCTAGCAGTGTGACCATGCTGTATATCAACAAAGAGCAGTAACATCCATCCCCGCCACGGCTGTGAATTCAGAATCAGAGCTAGCAGTGTGACCATGCCGTATATCAACAAAGAGCAGTAACATCCATCCCCGCCACGGCTGTGAATTCAGAATCAGAGCTAGCAGTGTGACCATGCCGTATATCAACAAAGAGCAGTAACATCCATCCCCGCCACGGCTGTGAATTCAGAATCAGAGCTAGCAGTGTGACCATGCCGTATATCAACAAAGAGCAGTAACATCCATCCCCGCCACGGCTGTGAATTCAGAATCAGAGCTAGCAGTGTGACCATGCCGTATATCAACAAAGAGCAGTAACATCCATCCCCGCCACGGCTGTGAATTCAGAATCAGAGCTAGCAGTGTGACCATGCCGTATATCAACAAAGAGCAGTAACATCCATCCCCGCCACGGCTGTGAATTCAGAATCAGAGCTAGCAGTGTGACCATGCCGTATATCAACAAAGAGCAGTAACATCCATCCCCGCCACGGCTGTGAATTCAGAATCAGAGCTAGCAGTGTGACCATGCCGTATATCAACAAAGAGCAGTAACATCCATCCCCGCCACGGCTGTGAATTCAGAATCAGAGCTAGCAGTGTGACCATGCCGTATATCAACAAAGAGCAGTAACATCCATCCCCGCCACGGCTGTGAATTCAGAATCAGAGCTAGCAGTGTGACCATGCTGTATATCAACAAAGAGCAGTAACATCCATCCCCGCCACGGCTGTGAATTCAGAATCAGAGCTAGCAGTGTGACCATGCTGTATATCAACAAAGAGCAGTAACATCCATCCCCGCCACGGCTGTGAATTCAGAATCAGAGCTAGCAGTGTGACCATGCCGTATATCAACAAAGAGCAGTAACATCCATCCCCGCCACGGCTGTGAATTCAGAATCAGAGCTAGCAGTGTGACCATGCCGTATATCAACAAAGAGCAGTAACATCCATCCCCGCCACGGCTGTGAATTCAGAATCAGAGCTAGCAGTGTGACCATGCCGTATATCAACAAAGAGCAGTAACATCCATCCCCGCCACGGCTGTGAATTCAGAATCAGAGCTAGCAGTGTGACCATGCTGTATATCAACAAAGAGCAGTAACATCCATCCCCGCCACGGCTGTGAATTCAGAATCAGAGCTAGCAGTGTGACCATGCCGTATATCAACAAAGAGCAGTAACATCCATCCCCGCCACGGCTGTGAATTCAGAATCAGAGCTAGCAGTGTGACCATGCCGTATATCAACAAAGAGCAGTAACATCCATCCCCGCCACGGCTGTGAATTCAGAATCAGAGCTAGCAGTGTGACCATGCTGTATATCAACAAAGAGCAGTAACATCCATCCCCGCCACGGCTGTGAATTCAGAATCAGAGCTAGCAGTGTGACCATGCCGTATATCAACAAAGAGCAGTAACATCCATCCCCGCCACGGCTGTGAATTCAGAATCAGAGCTAGCAGTGTGACCGTGCTGTATATCAACAAAGAGCAGTAACATCCATCCCCCGCCACGGCTGTGAATTCAGAAACAGAGCTAGCAGTGTGACCATGCCGTATATCAACAAAGAGCAGTAACATCCATCCCCGCCACGGCTGTGAATTCAGAATCAGAGCTAGCAGTGTGACCATGCCGTATATCAACAAAGAGCAGTAACATCCATCCCCCGCCACGGCTGTGAATTCAGAATCAGAGCTAGCAGTGTGACCATGCTGTATATCAACAAAGAGCAGTAACATCCATCCACCGCCACGGCTGTGAATTCAGAATCAGAGCTAGCAGTGTGACCATGCTGTATATCAACAAAGAGCAGTAACATCCATCCCCGCCACGGCTGTGAATTCAGAATCAGAGCTAGCAGTGTGACCATGCTGTATATCAACAAAGAGCAGTAACATCCATCCCCCGCCACGGCTGTGAATTCAGAATCAGAGCTAGCAGTGTGACCATGCCGTATATCAACAAAGAGCAGTAACATCCATCCCCGCCACGGCTGTGAATTCAGAATCAGAGCTAGCAGTGTGACCATGCCGTATATCAACAAAGAGCAGTAACATCCATCCCCGCCACGGCTGTGAATTCAGAATCAGAGCTAGCAGTGTGACCATGCCGTATATCAACAAAGAGCAGTAACATCCATCCCCGCCACGGCTGTGAATTCAGAATCAGAGCTAGCAGTGTGACCATGCTGTATATCAACAAAGAGCAGTAACATCCATCCCCGCCACGGCTGTGAATTCAGAATCAGAGCTAGCAGTGTGACCATGCCGTATATCAACAAAGAGCAGTAACATCCATCCCCGCCACGGCTGTGAATTCAGAATCAGAGCTAGCAGTGTGACCATGCCGTATATCAACAAAGAGCAGTAACATCCATCCCCGCCACGGCTGTGAATTCAGAATCAGAGCTAGCAGTGTGACCATGCCGTATATCAACAAAGAGCAGTAACATCCATCCCCGCCACGGCTGTGAATTCAGAATCAGAGCTAGCAGTGTGACCATGCTGTATATCAACAAAGAGCAGTAACATCCATCCCCGCCACGGCTGTGAATTCAGAATCAGAGCTAGCAGTGTGACCATGCCGTATATCAACAAAGAGCAGTAACATCCATCCCCGCCACGGCTGTGAATTCAGAATCAGAGCTAGCAGTGTGACCATGCCGTATATCAACAAAGAGCAGTAACATCCATCCCCGCCACGGCTGTGAATTCAGAATCAGAGCTAGCAGTGTGACCATGCCGTATATCAACAAAGAGCAGTAACATCCATCCCCGCCACGGCTGTGAATTCAGAATCAGAGCTAGCAGTGTGACCATGCCGTATATCAACAAAGAGCAGTAACATCCATCCCCGCCACGGCTGTGAATTCAGAATCAGAGCTAGCAGTGTGACCATGCCGTATATCAACAAAGAGCAGTAACATCCATCCCCGCCACGGCTGTGAATTCAGAATCAGAGCTAGCAGTGTGACCATGCCGTATATCAACAAAGAGCAGTAACATCCATCCCCGCCACGGCTGTGAATTCAGAATCAGAGCTAGCAGTGTGACCATGCTGTATATCAACAAAGAGCAGTAACATCCATCCCCGCCACGGCTGTGAATTCAGAATCAGAGCTAGCAGTGTGACCATGCCGTATATCAACAAAGAGCAGTAACATCCATCCCCGCCACGGCTGTGAATTCAGAATCAGAGCTAGCAGTGTGACCATGCTGTATATCAACAAAGAGCAGTAACATCCATCCCCGCCACGGCTGTGAATTCAGAATCAGAGCTAGCAGTGTGACCATGCTGTATATCAACAAAGAGCAGTAACATCCATCCCCGCCACGGCTGTGAATTCAGAATCAGAGCTAGCAGTGTGACCATGCCGTATATCAACAAAGAGCAGTAACATCCATCCCCGCCACGGCTGTGAATTCAGAATCAGAGCTAGCAGTGTGACCATGCCGTATATCAACAAAGAGCAGTAACATCCATCCCCGCCACGGCTGTGAATTCAGAATCAGAGCTAGCAGTGTGACCATGCCGTATATCAACAAAGAGCAGTAACATCCATCCCCGCCACGGCTGTGAATTCAGAATCAGAGCTAGCAGTGTGACCATGCTGTATATCAACAAAGAGCAGTAACATCCATTCCCGCCACGGCTGTGAATTCAGAATCAGAGCTAGCAGTGTGACCATGCTGTATATCAACAAAGAGCAGTAACATCCATACCACCGCCACGGCTGTGAATTCAGAATCAGAGCTAGCAGTGTGACCATGCCGTATATCAACAAAGAGCAGTAACATCCATCACCCGCCACGGCTGTGAATTCAGAATCAGAGCTAGCAGTGTGACCATGCTGTATATCAACAAAGAGCAGTAACATCCATCCCCCGCCACGGCTGTGAATTCAGAATCAGAGCTAGCAGTGTGACCATGCTGTATATCAACAAAGAGCAGTAACATCCATCCCCCGCCACGGCTGTGAATTCAGAATCAGAGCTAGCAGTGTGACCATGCCGTATATCAACAAAGAGCAGTAACATCCATCCCCGCCACGGCTGTGAATTCAGAATCAGAGCTAGCAGTGTGACCATGCCGTATATCAACAAAGAGCAGTAACATCCATCCCCGCCACGGCTGTGAATTCAGAATCAGAGCTAGCAGTGTGACCATGCTGTATATCAACAAAGAGCAGTAACATCCATCCCCGCCACGGCTGTGAATTCAGAATCAGAGCTAGCAGTGTGACCATGCCGTATATCAACAAAGAGCAGTAACATCCATCCCCGCCACGGCTGTGAATTCAGAATCAGAGCTAGCAGTGTGACCATGCCGTATATCAACAAAGAGCAGTAACATCCATCCCCGCCACGGCTGTGAATTCAGAATCAGAGCTAGCAGTGTGACCATGCCGTATATCAACAAAGAGCAGTAACATCCATCCCCGCCACGGCTGTGAATTCAGAATCAGAGCTAGCAGTGTGACCATGCCGTATATCAACAAAGAGCAGTAACATCCATCCCCGCCACGGCTGTGAATTCAGAATCAGAGCTAGCAGTGTGACCATGCCGTATATCAACAAAGAGCAGTAACATCCATCCCCGCCACGGCTGTGAATTCAGAATCAGAGCTAGCAGTGTGACCATGCCGTATATCAACAAAGAGCAGTAACATCCATCCCCGCCACGGCTGTGAATTCAGAATCAGAGCTAGCAGTGTGACCATGCCGTATATCAACAAAGAGCAGTAACATCCATCCCCGCCACGGCTGTGAATTCAGAATCAGAGCTAGCAGTGTGACCATGCTGTATATCAACAAAGAGCAGTAACATCCATCCCCGCCACGGCTGTGAATTCAGAATCAGAGCTAGCAGTGTGACCATGCCGTATATCAACAAAGAGCAGTAACATCCATCCCCGCCACGGCTGTGAATTCAGAATCAGAGCTAGCAGTGTGACCATGCCGTATATCAACAAAGAGCAGTAACATCCATCCCCGCCACGGCTGTGAATTCAGAATCAGAGCTAGCAGTGTGACCATGCCGTATATCAACAAAGAGCAGTAACATCCATCCCCGCCACGGCTGTGAATTCAGAATCAGAGCTAGCAGTGTGACCATGCCGTATATCAACAAAGAGCAGTAACATCCATCCCCGCCACGGCTGTGAATTCAGAATCAGAGCTAGCAGTGTGACCATGCCGTATATCAACAAAGAGCAGTAACATCCATCCCCGCCACGGCTGTGAATTCAGAATCAGAGCTAGCAGTGTGACCATGCCGTATATCAACAAAGAGCAGTAACATCCATCCCCGCCACGGCTGTGAATTCAGAATCAGAGCTAGCAGTGTGACCATGCCGTATATCAACAAAGAGCAGTAACATCCATCCCCGCCACGGCTGTGAATTCAGAATCAGAGCTAGCAGTGTGACCATGCCGTATATCAACAAAGAGCAGTAACATCCATCCCCGCCACGGCTGTGAATTCAGAATCAGAGCTAGCAGTGTGACCATGCCGTATATCAACAAAGAGCAGTAACATCCATCCCCGCCACGGCTGTGAATTCAGAATCAGAGCTAGCAGTGTGACCATGCCGTATATCAACAAAGAGCAGTAACATCCATCCCCGCCACGGCTGTGAATTCAGAATCAGAGCTAGCAGTGTGACCATGCCGTATATCAACAAAGAGCAGTAACATCCATCCCCGCCACGGCTGTGAATTCAGAATCAGAGCTAGCAGTGTGACCATGCCGTATATCAACAAAGAGCAGTAACATCCATCCCCGCCACGGCTGTGAATTCAGAATCAGAGCTAGCAGTGTGACCATGCCGTATATCAACAAAGAGCAGTAACATCCATCCCCGCCACGGCTGTGAATTCAGAATCAGAGCTAGCAGTGTGACCATGCCGTATATCAACAAAGAGCAGTAACATCCATCCCCGCCACGGCTGTGAATTCAGAATCAGAGCTAGCAGTGTGACCATGCCGTATATCAACAAAGAGCAGTAACATCCATCCCCGCCACGGCTGTGAATTCAGAATCAGAGCTAGCAGTGTGACCATGCCGTATATCAACAAAGAGCAGTAACATCCATCCCCGCCACGGCTGTGAATTCAGAATCAGAGCTAGCAGTGTGACCATGCTGTATATCAACAAAGAGCAGTAACATCCATCCCCGCCACGGCTGTGAATTCAGAATCAGAGCTAGCAGTGTGACCATGCCGTATATCAACAAAGAGCAGTAACATCCATCCCCGCCACGGCTGTGAATTCAGAATCAGAGCTAGCAGTGTGACCATGCTGTATATCAACAAAGAGCAGTAACATCCATCCCCGCCACGGCTGTGAATTCAGAATCAGAGCTAGCAGTGTGACCATGCCGTATATCAACAAAGAGCAGTAACATCCATCCCCGCCACGGCTGTGAATTCAGAATCAGAGCTAGCAGTGTGACCATGCTGTATATCAACAAAGAGCAGTAACATCCATCCCCGCCACGGCTGTGAATTCAGAATCAGAGCTAGCAGTGTGACCATGCCGTATATCAACAAAGAGCAGTAACATCCATCCCCGCCACGGCTGTGAATTCAGAATCAGAGCTAGCAGTGTGACCATGCCGTATATCAACAAAGAGCAGTAACATCCATCCCCGCCACGGCTGTGAATTCAGAATCAGAGCTAGCAGTGTGACCATGCCGTATATCAACAAAGAGCAGTAACATCCATCCCCGCCACGGCTGTGAATTCAGAATCAGAGCTAGCAGTGTGACCATGCTGTATATCAACAAAGAGCAGTAACATCCATCCCCGCCACGGCTGTGAATTCAGAATCAGAGCTAGCAGTGTGACCATGCCGTATATCAACAAAGAGCAGTAACATCCATCCCCGCCACGGCTGTGAATTCAGAATCAGAGCTAGCAGTGTGACCATGCCGTATATCAACAAAGAGCAGTAACATCCATCCCCGCCACGGCTGTGAATTCAGAATCAGAGCTAGCAGTGTGACCATGCCGTATATCAACAAAGAGCAGTAACATCCATCCCCGCCACGGCTGTGAATTCAGAATCAGAGCTAGCAGTGTGACCATGCTGTATATCAACAAAGAGCAGTAACATCCATCCCCGCCACGGCTGTGAATTCAGAATCAGAGCTAGCAGTGTGACCATGCCGTATATCAACAAAGAGCAGTAACATCCATCCCCGCCACGGCTGTGAATTCAGAATCAGAGCTAGCAGTGTGACCATGCCGTATATCAACAAAGAGCAGTAACATCCATCCCCGCCACGGCTGTGAATTCAGAATCAGAGCTAGCAGTGTGACCATGCCGTATATCAACAAAGAGCAGTAACATCCATCCCCGCCACGGCTGTGAATTCAGAATCAGAGCTAGCAGTGTGACCATGCTGTATATCAACAAAGAGCAGTAACATCCATCCCCGCCACGGCTGTGAATTCAGAATCAGAGCTAGCAGTGTGACCATGCCGTATATCAACAAAGAGCAGTAACATCCATCCCCGCCACGGCTGTGAATTCAGAATCAGAGCTAGCAGTGTGACCATGCCGTATATCAACAAAGAGCAGTAACATCCATCCCCGCCACGGCTGTGAATTCAGAATCAGAGCTAGCAGTGTGACCATGCCGTATATCAACAAAGAGCAGTAACATCCATCCCCGCCACGGCTGTGAATTCAGAATCAGAGCTAGCAGTGTGACCATGCCGTATATCAACAAAGAGCAGTAACATCCATCCCCGCCACGGCTGTGAATTCAGAATCAGAGCTAGCAGTGTGACCATGCTGTATATCAACAAAGAGCAGTAACATCCATCCCCGCCACGGCTGTGAATTCAGAATCAGAGCTAGCAGTGTGACCATGCCGTATATCAACAAAGAGCAGTAACATCCATCCCCGCCACGGCTGTGAATTCAGAATCAGAGCTAGCAGTGTGACCATGCCGTATATCAACAAAGAGCAGTAACATCCATCCCCGCCACGGCTGTGAATTCAGAATCAGAGCTAGCAGTGTGACCATGCCGTATATCAACAAAGAGCAGTAACATCCATCCCCGCCACGGCTGTGAATTCAGAATCAGAGCTAGCAGTGTGACCATGCCGTATATCAACAAAGAGCAGTAACATCCATCCCCGCCACGGCTGTGAATTCAGAATCAGAGCTAGCAGTGTGACCATGCTGTATATCAACAAAGAGCAGTAACATCCATCCCCGCCACGGCTGTGAATTCAGAATCAGAGCTAGCAGTGTGACCATGCTGTATATCAACAAAGAGCAGTAACATCCATCCCCGCCACGGCTGTGAATTCAGAATCAGAGCTAGCAGTGTGACCATGCCGTATATCAACAAAGAGCAGTAACATCCATCCCCGCCACGGCTGTGAATTCAGAATCAGAGCTAGCAGTGTGACCATGCCGTATATCAACAAAGAGCAGTAACATCCATCCCCGCCACGGCTGTGAATTCAGAATCAGAGCTAGCAGTGTGACCATGCCGTATATCAACAAAGAGCAGTAACATCCATCCCCGCCACGGCTGTGAATTCAGAATCAGAGCTAGCAGTGTGACCATGCCGTATATCAACAAAGAGCAGTAACATCCATCCCCGCCACGGCTGTGAATTCAGAATCAGAGCTAGCAGTGTGACCATGCCGTATATCAACAAAGAGCAGTAACATCCATCCCCGCCACGGCTGTGAATTCAGAATCAGAGCTAGCAGTGTGACCATGCCGTATATCAACAAAGAGCAGTAACATCCATCCCCGCCACGGCTGTGAATTCAGAATCAGAGCTAGCAGTGTGACCATGCCGTATATCAACAAAGAGCAGTAACATCCATCCCCGCCACGGCTGTGAATTCAGAATCAGAGCTAGCAGTGTGACCATGCCGTATATCAACAAAGAGCAGTAACATCCATCCCCGCCACGGCTGTGAATTCAGAATCAGAGCTAGCAGTGTGACCATGCCGTATATCAACAAAGAGCAGTAACATCCATCCCCGCCACGGCTGTGAATTCAGAATCAGAGCTAGCAGTGTGACCATGCCGTATATCAACAAAGAGCAGTAACATCCATCCCCGCCACGGCTGTGAATTCAGAATCAGAGCTAGCAGTGTGACCATGCTGTATATCAACAAAGAGCAGTAACATCCATCCCCGCCACGGCTGTGAATTCAGAATCAGAGCTAGCAGTGTGACCATGCCGTATATCAACAAAGAGCAGTAACATCCATCCCCGCCACGGCTGTGAATTCAGAATCAGAGCTAGCAGTGTGACCATGCTGTATATCAACAAAGAGCAGTAACATCCATCCCCGCCACGGCTGTGAATTCAGAATCAGAGCTAGCAGTGTGACCATGCCGTATATCAACAAAGAGCAGTAACATCCATCCCCGCCACGGCTGTGAATTCAGAATCAGAGCTAGCAGTGTGACCATGCCGTATATCAACAAAGAGCAGTAACATCCATCCCCGCCACGGCTGTGAATTCAGAATCAGAGCTAGCAGTGTGACCATGCCGTATATCAACAAAGAGCAGTAACATCCATCCCCGCCACGGCTGTGAATTCAGAATCAGAGCTAGCAGTGTGACCATGCCGTATATCAACAAAGAGCAGTAACATCCATCCCCGCCACGGCTGTGAATTCAGAATCAGAGCTAGCAGTGTGACCATGCCGTATATCAACAAAGAGCAGTAACATCCATCCCCGCCACGGCTGTGAATTCAGAATCAGAGCTAGCAGTGTGACCATGCCGTATATCAACAAAGAGCAGTAACATCCATCCCCGCCACGGCTGTGAATTCAGAATCAGAGCTAGCAGTGTGACCATGCCGTATATCAACAAAGAGCAGTAACATCCATCCCCGCCACGGCTGTGAATTCAGAATCAGAGCTAGCAGTGTGACCATGCCGTATATCAACAAAGAGCAGTAACATCCATCCCCGCCACGGCTGTGAATTCAGAATCAGAGCTAGCAGTGTGACCATGCCGTATATCAACAAAGAGCAGTAACATCCATCCCCGCCACGGCTGTGAATTCAGAATCAGAGCTAGCAGTGTGACCATGCTGTATATCAACAAAGAGCAGTAACATCCATCCCCGCCACGGCTGTGAATTCAGAATCAGAGCTAGCAGTGTGACCATGCCGTATATCAACAAAGAGCAGTAACATCCATCCCCGCCACGGCTGTGAATTCAGAATCAGAGCTAGCAGTGTGACCATGCCGTATATCAACAAAGAGCAGTAACATCCATCCCCGCCACGGCTGTGAATTCAGAATCAGAGCTAGCAGTGTGACCATGCCGTATATCAACAAAGAGCAGTAACATCCATCCCCGCCACGGCTGTGAATTCAGAATCAGAGCTAGCAGTGTGACCATGCCGTATATCAACAAAGAGCAGTAACATCCATCCCCGCCACGGCTGTGAATTCAGAATCAGAGCTAGCAGTGTGACCATGCCGTATATCAACAAAGAGCAGTAACATCCATCCCCGCCACGGCTGTGAATTCAGAATCAGAGCTAGCAGTGTGACCATGCCGTATATCAACAAAGAGCAGTAACATCCATCCCCGCCACGGCTGTGAATTCAGAATCAGAGCTAGCAGTGTGACCATGCCGTATATCAACAAAGAGCAGTAACATCCATCCCCGCCACGGCTGTGAATTCAGAATCAGAGCTAGCAGTGTGACCATGCCGTATATCAACAAAGAGCAGTAACATCCATCCCCGCCACGGCTGTGAATTCAGAATCAGAGCTAGCAGTGTGACCATGCTGTATATCAACAAAGAGCAGTAACATCCATCCCCGCCACGGCTGTGAATTCAGAATCAGAGCTAGCAGTGTGACCATGCTGTATATCAACAAAGAGCAGTAACATCCATCCCCGCCACGGCTGTGAATTCAGAATCAGAGCTAGCAGTGTGACCATGCCGTATATCAACAAAGAGCAGTAACATCCATCCCCGCCACGGCTGTGAATTCAGAATCAGAGCTAGCAGTGTGACCATGCCGTATATCAACAAAGAGCAGTAACATCCATCCCCGCCACGGCTGTGAATTCAGAATCAGAGCTAGCAGTGTGACCATGCCGTATATCAACAAAGAGCAGTAACATCCATCCCCGCCACGGCTGTGAATTCAGAATCAGAGCTAGCAGTGTGACCATGCCGTATATCAACAAAGAGCAGTAACATCCATCCCCGCCACGGCTGTGAATTCAGAATCAGAGCTAGCAGTGTGACCATGCCGTATATCAACAAAGAGCAGTAACATCCATCCCCCGCCACGGCTGTGAATTCAGAATCAGAGCTAGCAGTGTGACCATGCCGTATATCAACAAAGAGCAGTAACATCCATCCCCCGCCACGGCTGTGAATTCAGAATCAGAGCTAGCAGTGTGACCATGCCGTATATCAACAAAGAGCAGTAACATCCATCCCCGCCACGGCTGTGAATTCAGAATCAGAGCTAGCAGTGTGACCATGCCGTATATCAACAAAGAGCAGTAACATCCATCCCCTGCCACGGCTGTGAATTCAGAATCAGAGCTAGCAGTGTGACCATGCTGTATATCAACAAAGAGCAGTAACATCCATCCCCCGCCACGGCTGTGAATTCAGAATCAGAGCTAGCAGTGTGACCATGCCGTATATCAACAAAGAGCAGTAACATCCATCCCCTGCCACGGCTGTGAATTCAGAATCAGAGCTAGCAGTGTGACCATGCCGTATATCAACAAAGAGCAGTAACATCCATCCCCGCCACTGCTGTGAATTCAGAATCAGAGCTAGCAGTGTGACCGTGCTGTATATCAACAAAGAG